>PVKM010017773.1:0-25601 GCA_004027735.1 Carollia perspicillata
TCTATATCTCTCTTTCTCCGACCCCCCAACTCCCTCCCTCCTCTCTGGCCTGGCTTCTCTCACTAAGAGGCCTGGTGACTTGCCATCCAGTCAAACACCAGCAGGACCTTCTCTTGGATCCTGAGCTGCAAGATTTTTGGCTCACTCACTTGTTCTCCCATTAATTTCTCACTGTCCTACTCATTGAAAAGACATTTATCCATTACCTACCTACCCTGTGCCAGGCACTGTCAAAACTGAAATGCCTGATGTTCCAGCCACGAATGGGATATCAGTTAGCAGTTCATTATCCATTCATATCTTCTTGTCAGCAAGCTCAGTTTAAAAAGAAATGTGAGGTGGGATAGGGCTCAAATCCCAAAGACCCAAGTTGCTCCCCACTCCTGTTTAATTATAGTAATAGAAATAGAGCTGCTTATAGAAACACCTAACTCCAACATGCACACACACACACACATCCTAACAAAGGACCCAGATCAGTTTATAAAGTAGGAAGGAAGTACAGTAAAGGGGTGTCCTCAGCTGAACCCTAAATGGAATTTTCAGTCATTTTTTGTGGGATTTACTGATAGGTGGGTGGATCTCCAGCCCAGGATGTTTATTTATATGGAAGAGAGACTGGAAGAAGGAAAAAAAATTGTTTGGATTCACAGGAAAAAACCCACAACACAGAGAAAATGAAATGGCATCTTTCTTAGCCTGGATCTTGGGATAAAAAAATAATAGAGAAAAGAGCTTCAGATAGGTGATGAAGGAGATGATTTGTGAGAGATCATAGGATTGGGGGCTCAGGTGGCATGGTTTGGGGACCCAGCGGACCCACCTGGTGAAGGAAAGAAGTTGGTCTTTTTTCTTCTGCAGAGAAAACTGTGTGTTGCTTCAGCCAGTGAAGTTCAAAGGTACCTGGAGGGTTCTATTATTCAGGGGACCTAAAAGCCAGGGGCAGGGGTTTTCCTAGATGAGGTAAGAGCAGAGCTGAGAGGAACAGTTGTCATAGGGTCAAGGTGTTCCAAAGGACCCCACCTGATTCTGACATCCCTGTTCATCAAAGCCTAAGGATGCATGCAGCAAGGGAAACAAAAAGGAGATGCATGATGAAGAGCATCTTTAAGCAGCTACGGAGTGCCTATGGTGGGTGCTGGTCTGCAAGTCCGAACACTGCCCATCTTCCCAGAGCACCCACAGCCCAGGAGGCTCAAACAACCCAGGCAGTAAGTGGTGGGGTGTGTAGAAAAACGGAAATTTTTAGAAAGTAGAGAATGATGGCTGTTCCCCAAAACACCATAGCAAGAGCTATAGTCCCACCTGCTGGGCCCTTCACAGCCCAGAGCTACCAAGAACCATATACCTGGGATATGCAAGATCTGACTCACCCTAATAGATATTAACCAATTGTAATACCCATGCAACATCCGTGCAACATCCATGCCATGGGCAGATTTCAAATCGAAAACCCTTCCCCTGCCCCCTTCCGAGTTCATTACTGAGCTCAGCATCAGTGGTCTCAGCAGCACCAATTTCTTCGGGCTCCACGGTTCCCGAGAAGGGATAATAAATGTGTTCGGAAGCGTGGGGTGATTTATTAAAGTGCATTGTATTGCAATGGTTTTACAAGAAGATTAATTTTTAATAAAGAAACCTATTACCTCACTCTTTGAGGACCTTCACACACCTAAGAAAAATGATTCTCTTTGCCTCTGTGAAAACTGCTGTGGTTTCTTTCCTGGAACAGGGTCCACTTTGTTTTTCTCAGCCTCCTCCCAAGAGAGGAAGATGGACTTTCTGAGTGGGGTCCAAACAGAATCTGCACCCTTTCTTGGTCCATTAGTGACTCAATGCCCATTTTCAAGGCTCTTTTCTTAGCCATACTGGCTTTGGTTTCTGATCAGAAAAGCTGCTCCTGGTCTGGTGCTTCACAGCAGATGAGGGGCCAGACCCTCGTAGCTGGAGGCCCAGGCCAGGTGCTGACCACTGGGTCCTTTAGTCTGGGATGGAGTAGCAGAAAGGGATTTAAGGGAGACCACATGTGATGAAGACATCAGAAAGTCAGTCAGGAATAAAAGTAAAAAGGACTAAGCATTGTTCATGAATGAGACAGTGGGTTTGGCGTCACATACATTCTGCCGTTCACTACCTGGGTGACCTTGAGCAAATCACATGACCCATGGGCCTGAATTTCATTGCCTGTGAAATGGGCATTGATAACATTTTTTTATTAAAACAAGTGGCATGCTTAGCACCGGACCTAGGATGCTGTTGATTGCTGCTGTTGATGGCATAGACAAGAGAGGAAGAAAAGGCTGGTGAAGCTGAGATTTAGGTTGTAGGGAAGTAATCTTTGTGTGAATTAAGGAATTTGTAGGGAATAAAATCCCTTTTTCTCTGCTCTATCGGGAACAGCATACAAGGTAATGGGTGTCCAATTTGCGAAAGAGATCTCAGTTAAAGCTGAGAAAGAAGGAGAGTCCTGAGAGGTGATCCAGAGAGGTGAGGGCCTGACAGGCAGGTTCTAGCAATGGAGGATGGCCTGCAGAGATTCTCTCTAGAGGATACAAACCCAGAAATGTGCCCTTGGGCAAAAACAATGCCAGGTTAGTTAACTTGGACACAGGTTAGTGATTGAAATGTATTGTTATTACTATTATTATTGTTGCTGTTGCTGTTGTTGTTGTTGTTGTTATCATGCCACTTCATTTAAAAATTAGTGGAGAACTTACCATGTGCCCATCCTGGAATTACATCTACCATAATTCCAGGACACAACCCAGCAGTGGGTGCCTTCAGTTATGCACAAAAGGCTTTGTACTAAGCTCAGGGTAAGAATAAAATTCCCAATGAGACTGAATGTAAACAGTGAAATATCAGTAATAAATAACATATATTAACCACTTGGTCTATGCCAGATACTATACTAAGTACTTGATATATTAGATCATTTAATCCTCAAAATAACTTTGTAACTCTGCAACATGGAGCCATTATTTGCTAATTGCATAGCTGATAAAGGATCGATATTATATAAAGAACACTGTAAATTCAATAGTAAGGTTTGCCAGTTCCAATATTTCATATAAGTGGAGTCTTGTAATATGTGGCCTTTTGTGTCTGGCTTCTTTCACTTAGCATAGTGTGTTCAAGGTTTATTTATTACATTGTAATATGTGTCAGTATTTCATTCCTTTAAATGGCTAAATAATATTCCACTGTATGAAGAGACCACAAAGAGACAGAAAGCAGGTTAATGCTGCTGGCTGGGGCAGGGAGCAAACGGGCAGTGACTGCTGAATGCATACAGAGTTTCTGTTTGGAGTCGTGGAAAATTCTGGAACATAGTAGTAATGACTGTACCACATTGTGGGTGTATTTAATACCACTGAATTGTCTACTTTAAAATGGTAACTTTTATATTATACACATTTTGCCACCATAAACCATACCAATAATAAGAAAATAAAGAACCCAAAGAAAAATGGACCAAAGATTTGAACAGAAACTTCACCAAAGGCAATATACAGATGGCAAGCCAGTGAAAGATGCTCAACATCATTAGTCACTAGGGAAATTAAAAAAGAAAACCTGCAACGAGATACCACCACATATTACCATAGTGGTGCTTGACATAATTAGTCATCAGGGAAACAAACAAGACAAGACAAAACTAAACCTTACAATGAAATACCACCACACACCTATTAGAGTGTCTGAAATCAGAAAGACTAGTCATACCAAGTGTCAGTGAGGATGTGAGGAAATAGAACTTCCATGCATGACTGCTGAAAAAGTACAAGAAGGCAGTACAACTGTTTTGGAAAATGGTTTGGCAGTTTCTTAAAAAGTTAAGCATTCACTTACAAGTGATCCAGCCATTTCACTTCCAGGTATTTACCCAACAGAAAAATTTGTCCACACAAAGACTTGTACACAAATGTTCAGCACTATTTGGAAACAAACCAAAGGTCTATCAGTTGGTAAATGGATAAACAAATGTAGAATGATCAAACACTACTCAGCAATAAAAATAAGAAAATACTGCTGCTTGCAACAACATGGGTGAACCTGAAAATCATTACAGTAATTGAGAAAAGCCAGGTGCAAAACCCAACATGCTTTTTATTCAATTTATATAAAATGTCCAGAGAAGGCCAAGTCATAGATAGAAATCAGATCAGTAGTCTCCTGGAGTTTCAGGAGTTGCCTGGAGTTGGAGGTTGGGGAAATGGGGATTGACTGAAAATAAAATATTGTGGTGATGAAGAAGTCTGAAAACTGATTTGGGGTGATGGCTGCATAATTGTATAGACTTACTAAAAATCATTGTATTCTATATGAATAATAAATGAATATTACAGTAGTCAATTATATCTCAATGATGCTTTAAAACAGTATATGCCATATGATTCTATTCATATAAAATTCTAGAAAACACAAACCATGGTTGCTGAAGGAGGTTGGAGCAGAGAGTGGTAGGACGAGAGATTATAAAGGAGCAGGAAAGCCTAGGGAAATGATGAATATTTTCATGGCCTTGTGATGTGGTTTTACAGGTATAAGCAAATGTAAACATTCATCAAATTTTACTTTTGATATGCAGGCAGTTACATGGGTGTCAATTATACCTTTGATTTTTATTTGGTTCTTTGTAAGGGGGAAGACTCTCAGTTGAGGGCAACTTGATCTGTTGTGGCCATTGCATTTTGCACACACACCCATGACTCAGAAGAGAGATGCCAGGAGTGGCTCAGTACTAAACGGAGTTAACTAGCAGGCTTCAGTCCTAATGAGGATGGAACCCTGGATTTATTTCATGGAGATCCTGCTCTTGACGTTCGATTATGTAGAAGGAGGAGTTGCATAACTTAAGAGTTGTAAGATCGAATCAGAAGCCACCCCAATGAGTGCATTACAACATAATTACCTCTTAAAGATGCTATCTCCAAATATTGCCACATTCTGAGGTATCGGGGGCTAAGATTTCAACATATGAATTTTGAGGGAACACAACTCATCCCATAACACCATGTGAGGATACAGCTGTAGAACCAGCAAGCCTGATAGGTATGCAAGAGCCACAGCCAGGAGGAAGGAGGATACTGAAAGAGAAGGATGGGAAAATCCCAGATATAGTATCCATAAATAAGATGCATGATGTGTTATCTTGGGCAGATGTGACTCCTGGAAATGTGGAGTGCTCTAGCTCCTCAAAGTGTGGCCCAGACCAGCAACATTAGCATCACTTGTGAGCTTGTTAGAAATGCAGCATCTCTGTCCCTACCCAGACCCCCTAAACCAGCCTGCACCACAGTAACAAGATCCCCAGGTGCCTCCTGGGCCAATTCTAGTTTGAGAAGTGCTGGTCTAGACTCCAAACTTCTTCCAACCTCTCTCCCATCAGGAGCCAGGATTTCTGGAATCCATCCTTGTTCAGAGAGATCCCTGTTCAGATAGCACACTTTGTTCCATTCATGTTTGTACACTAGTGTGGTTATCTACAAAATTAAGTTACATAGAGACTCTAAGGAGTCCTACTAGCAAACAGCTTTGCAGCCAGTTGATTTCCTAGTTGTGCAAATGTGCTCAGTAATGACCATTTTAATAGTAACTGAAATTAGCTCAGAAACTGAACACCTTCTCAGTCAGACAACTTAGAGATGACTTCAGAGGGAGTCAGTGCACAAGGGGTCTTGGCCCTGTGGCCTCCGCAGAATGCTGCAAAATGGTGGAGAAAATGCTAGGAAAGGAGCTTGTGTAGTTGGAACTCAAAAATGAGGACCAAGGGATATGCAACTGAGGCCCAATGTAGGGAAGGGAGTAAGTAGCAACTATTGTCCCAACATCCACAACATTGAGGGAGGCTGGTCTATCACACTACATATTTCACCAGAAGAAAAGGAGGTTCTGAGCCATTATGGAATCAGGCCTTCAGCACCCAGAGAATAAATGGAGGAGCCAGGATTTGAACCCAGATGTCTAACACCAATGGCTGGGCACTAACTTTGATAACTCAGCCAGGCTCAGCTTTTGGGGTGTCCGGGCAACATTAGTTTCTCTCCCAAATCTTGCAAAGACATTTTTCTATAAGGCTCTTCTATCTCTTCCTAGGGAGGTCCTTCCCTTCCTCTGGAAGAGGCTAACTGCTTGGGAAAGTGGCTCTGGGAGGCTTAGAAAGAGCCTTTGGGAGGATCAGTGGGCTGAGAAGTAAGAAGGGCCCCTGATGTGTCAGCTCCCAGGGGACTGAACTGAGCAGAGAGTGTCAGCGATCCGGCAGCCACCTTCGCTAAGTAGAGAAGCTTATCCCAGGGCCTCACCAGGTTTGTTTAGCTTTCAGATCCAATCTTTCCCACTGACTACAATCCCTGGCAAGAACCCTGTTTCCCAATGAACTCTGGATAGCTGGTTTCACTCTCAGGGCCTGATTTTAACCCTTGGAGAGCAAAGCAGACTTGCCACCTGTTGACCTCCCTTGGACTAATAGCCAATAAAGAATGAGAGGAAATAAGAGAATGTGAGGTAATGAGGGAGGCAGATCTGCTAGCAAATACTGGGGACTATCTATCTTCTTTGGCTTCAATGTCGAGTGGAAGTAATAATACCAGTCATCCCCTTACCCGTGGGGGTGTTAGCATTGTACCCACAGTCATGACCACCTATCAGCTCACTGAGAATCCAACTGTGCTGGCATATGTGCTGGATGGACCACCCTCATTTGTCCCCATGGATCCACTCTCCACTCTCAGATCAGAATGTTTTTTCTCCTAACTCCCTCTTGGCTGGAATGTGGGCTGGCAATGACTAGACCCTCTAATGAAGGTCAAACACGTGTCAGGCAACTTCTCTTACAGCCTCTGTGTTCAGGCAACTCCCCCTTTCCCAGCTCCTTGAGGCCCAGTGGCGGTAACAGCTCCCCACTGATGCTAGCCCCAGCATGCTGCATCTTCTCTCTTCTGTTTCCTGTAGCCCTGCCAGCTCTTTGATAAGCAATCCCTATACCAAACTCCTCAAATCTCACATTTCTATATGTCATCTGTTTCTGGCAAGGACCCATACAGAATATAACTTCCATATGATCTCTAAACCTCAAACACAATTCTAAAGCATAGGCATTATTGACTTTATATTGGAGATGAGGAAACTGAGGCTCAGGCCTCAAATCTGCATAAATAGCCCAAGGCCATAAATTGTTCATAGAATTTTGGACCTATGATATCTAATTTACACTTGTTGGAGGTAAATAAGAGCTTGCTAGATGGATGAATGCATGATGAATGGATGCATGGACAAACCCATCCTGTCTGACTTACTCTAATTTGGTGTTGGAATCCACACTTTATTCCAGGGCTTCCATTGTACTTCATACACACGAATCATCACTTAGTGCTGCCTGTAACCCAGGTCTTCTCAAAGACTCTTGGCCAAATTGGCCCCTCCCCAGCTTTCAGCCCTACCCAACACTAGATCAGTTTCCTCTAAGAGCACAATTATTTGAGGAGCTTAGTGTTTCCCAAACTGTATTTTTCCACCCCAGATCCTCTGAGTCACAGCAGCCCTTTGCACTTCATCTACAAAATTTTCCAATACACTGTTGTTTAGTGGGACTATTAAAAATCTGTCATAGAAACACTGGTAATGGCAAAAACATCCCTCAGAGGCCATCAGTTCCCTCACATATCCATCAGAGCTGCCCTGCACAACAAGGAGGCCTTCATTTAGAATGTGTCAATTCTGATTATTAATGTGGGGAAAACACCTGCTAAGTATGTTTGTCTGGGAGGTGAGCTTGGCATGAAGCAAGAGAAGCAGCAGCCGTAGCTGCAAAGAAAACCCTGGTGTCCAGGCCCAGTGTGCTGAAAGGCCACCATGGTTCATTAGGACTTGGCAATCATGGCACACATGGAGAGGAAGGAAGCAGGGAGCATGGTGGAGAGGGGCAACACTGCACACGAGGGCAGGCTCCCCCTTGTCTGGGTAGAATGTAATTCATACTTACAGTCCACAGCACAGTGACATGTTCATTTTTCTTCAGATTAGTTTGCTCATGAAATACCTGGAGACTCCTTACAAAGTTGTCCTTGGGGTTCAAATCTCATCAGTGAACAGGATAGTTCTGCTGTGGTGTTACACTAAAGCCCTTCTGGATTACAGATGAAGACTCCATCACTGCCACCATTGAACAAGTTTATGTATTCACTCATGTATTGATCCCATCCATTCATGCATCCATGTACAAATGTGCCTCTGTCTCTCTTAATCTCTGATTTTCTCCATCCATCCATCCAACTGGCATTTATAGAACAATTACTCAATCCCAGATAATATGGTAGTCATGATAAATTGGACACAGGTTCTTGACCTCAAGGAGCTCTCAGTATAGAAAGAAAAACAGATATATACTTGGGTAACGTGATCCTAGGAAGAATGAATACAGCAGCAGACCACCTGAAATGCTGGGGATGGGACTTGCAGAGGAAATCTCAGAGCTGGGCTTTGAAGCCTGAGTAGGAACTTAACATACAGGGAAGGGCATGGGTTGCAAGAGCTGGGATAAGCAAGACCATTCCAGGCAGAGAAAACAGCATATGCAAAAGCATGGAAGTTTGATTACTGGTGGGAATTGTAAGAGGTGAGGCAGAATACCAAGAGATGAAATAAGACACTTTTCTGAAGTTTCAAACCAGGTAACTAAAGCAACATAATCATGGTGGAGCATGAGGTCCTGGAGAGGGAAACAGGGTAGGGGGAATAACACATATTACTCAATCTGCAATATCCCCACTGCACCTAATATGGTGCCCTAAACACAGTAAGAGTTGAATAACTACTTGTAGAATTATGTCATTTAATTTACTCAGCTATTTCATCAAGTGCCTAATGAATGTCTACCACACATGCCCAAGGGTGGAGGACTGAGCAGTGCCTTTCACAGAGAAGAACCTCCACAACAATTTGTTGAACGAAAAAATGAATATCAGGATTCATGCCTGTGCTTCACATCCATGATATTATTGGAAAGCTTACTGCAGACTTACAAAGAATGTAGTATTGCTCTCAAAGACAGGTGAGGAAACTGAGGCTGGGGGAAGTTAAATAACATGCTGCAGGCCCCCTACCTATGTGAGGGGGTAGCTGAAATAGGAGCCCAGGGCTTATGTTTCCCAAGCACCTGTTATTTCTCTGCCACTCTTCCAACACCCCTCCAGAAGTCAGTAGAAAGAGGACCATAAAACAAGATGAGGAATCCCTTGGAGCTGGGTTCGTCAGAGAAGCACCAAGCCTGGAGCCAAAGGGTAATGGGAGCTTTGCTTCATACCAAGCTGAACAGGGGTATTGCAAAATGAAAATGAAAGCACAGATGTTTTATTTTTGGTTGTGGTGGTTGTGGGGGGGATCTGTGGCTTTATTCCCATCCAATAGATCTCTGCCATTGTCTGGGTCCTCATAGAAAAGAAACCCACAGGGTATAGCTTCAATTTAGCATCTGATCATCCACATGGGTCCAGACACACTCCCTCTGGAAAGAAAGATCTTAACACTTTCTCTTCATGAATTAACACTTAGATCCAGCAATAGTATTTCCTGTATGAATTTATGGTGATGGAGGCTTGGAGGATGGAAGGACAAAGCATCACTTTACCCTAGTGAGGGAGATCTCTGAGCAGAAGAAGCCCTGCCCCCTACACTTGCCCAGTGTCCTATAGGTAACCATCTTCATGGGAAGATGGTGGAAAACTAGTACCCACTGCAGCTTCCATGTCAGTTTACAAGATTGGTTCCCTGAATGCAAGCAGAGATTCCTTGAGCCTCAAAAAGAAAAGGGAGAGAAAAAAAAAGAGTTAAAGGGCTTTCCAAATCTTCTTGCTCAAGCTCAACAGCTCCAATTTGGAGGATTATTGTAGGCCTCCTTATGATGGGGAGCTTAAAGGGCAAAGTTTGGGCTGCAAATAAAATTGAGTGCACTGAGCAAAGGGGAGTTACACCATCCTGGGAACGTTTTAAGAAGCTTATATGCAACTCCAGAGAACAGCTTATTACACCTCTGCTTCTGGGGAAACTGCAGATCAGATTTAATCTATAAAGAGGCCCCGTCAAGGTCTCCTCTGTGGCGAACACAGCCTCCAGCAGACCCAGGCTGAAAGGTGGTTATCTCTCCTGTAGAAAAGTACACCCAGCCAACCATTGGGGAGAGAGTGTCCAGAGTAGCCATCTACTCTCCTTAATGTTCCATTTCCCCATCTAGTACATAGCTGCTCTGCATACGTAAATTCCAGAGCCAGCAAAATTGAATGGCCTGATTCTTAATAGTGCTAGGCAGCAATTTCATCACCCGGATCCCTCTCTGCCTGTCAGCGTGGGGAGTGGGGGAGTCCTATGATGTTGGATAAAATCACCAGATGGTCTGTCTCTATCAACTGCACATTATGCCTGCCATTACATTTTACTCTTTGTAAATCTCAACTGTTTAGCGACCATCTCGTCAGTATTTTTTGCCTAGTTAGCCTTTCAACCTCATTCCCCAAAGTAACCGGACCACACTCAGTCCCCCCGTGGACTCCATTCCTGCGCCTGGATCCCGACGCATATGTCTTCTGCTTTATGAGTCGCTGTTCGATGCCAGTGAAGTATATTACTGCCTGGAAAATTAACTCACACACTGAGAATAATCACAGAAAAGAAATTTGTTTTCCTACAAGGTTGTTTTCCAGCTGTTTTAATGCAGACAATTTTACCCTGAAACCCAAATTGAAAAAAAGAGACAGAGAGAGAGAGAGAGAGACTTTAAAATCTGCATAATTTGAAAGTGCTTAATGTAAATTAGATAGATCAGCCTAATTTTATTTCAGTACTTTTTAATTGCATTTATAATTAGTAAAATACATTAATGTGTTACACAGAAGGTCAGGAGTTCTGGTAAAAGGATCTAATTAAAATGCCCCACTGCATTTCCGTCACACATGCGCCCAGGAACCAGGGGGCCTTCTTCTGTCTGCACTCTGGACTGGGACCATTTTTAATTCACTTGTGTCTTCATCAAAATCGGCCGTCCTATGATCAGGTGGCTCCTGGTGTGGAATACCCCCACCGCCTGTCACTCACGTGTTTAAACTTCCCTCTTACGGGCTCCCAGTGAGTCTATAGCAAATCTAAAAGGCCAGATCCCATTGGTCCTTGTGTGGAAAGTACTTTTCAACAATAACTCATTTCCCCCTGAAATTCCCCTCCCTTGCCCTTCCATCCATTCAAGCAGAGAGGCCTGTCTGTACTTTTGTCATGGGACAGGGATGCCACAGCAGCAGGCAGCAAACAACAGTGACAGTAAGTCTCCTTGCTGGGCCTGTCATGTGACCGTGCAGGCTCTCTGAGGGACCTCCACCAAGGACAGAAATTCTGGTCACTCCTCTCTGTAATGATGGCAATGATGATGAAGATAATAATAATAATAAATAGTAATAGTAGTAGAATTGGTATTTTTCCCCCAAAGTCACTCTGAAATAAGGCCCTGGGACATGAGCTGTCACCCATTTCATCATTGCCTCTCCTGATTCCACAAGCCATTGTTCAGTGAAGATGGCCATTTTATTTGCTCTCTGTTACTCTTGCCAGTGCACAGCCAAGAATCCTGCTCTACTCACACCTAGCCAAGGCTCAAGGGCATACTGCAGAGGCTAGGGGCAGCCTATCTACACAGACCCAGCTTCGCCCTCCCTCCACCCATGTCCATCAAGTCCTGGTTACAAAACGCCTTGCCCCAGTTTGTTCTCACTTCCCATTTTAATGGGCACTGTTAACCAGGAGAAATGGGATGAACTCCATGATCAATTCTCCCCTAGCTCTCTCGGCTGAACCAAAATTAAGCAACACAGTATTGGACTTATTAGACCAGATCATTATGGGGTTAATCTGGGCCAATATTTCCACTATTTCTGGAGCAATCTGGATTATTCTACAGTTTCCTATATCTATTTTCTGTATTTATTTCTCTCAGTGTATAAGTGGGATATACATTTCTATATTTATATACCATATATACACACATATAATATATATACTTAATAGGAGAAATGAAACATGCATATATATCTTTGGAGAAACACATATTCATTTTCTGAGGATGGATATATTTAGCACATGAAAAAGAACACCCATATATAGCAACACGTTCCCACTTATTTTTTAAATTAGTTTAAAAAAATTAAACATACCACATTATATTCTGGGAACTAACATTTGTTGGATATGCAGATGCACTAAGAGAGAGATGTATAGATTGATTGATATATTTTTCAATGATCCTGTCCACAGCCCAATGGGGATGCTCTTAGAAACCTGCCTTTTGCAGATGAAGACTCTGGGGCTCAGAGTGGCTCATGGAGGTCTCATAGGAAGTAAGGGGCAGAACTGGACTTGAACCCAGGCTTGTCTGTACCTCCAGGCCACACTCACAGTGACCCTGAAGGCATTTAGCTAGTGCCCATAACAGTGGAATAGCTCAGACCCCTAATCATGACTTCTGACTCTGGTAATACTTTAAAGTTTTCCTTCTGCCTCCATTGGGCAAAACAAAATATCTAGCAAAAGTAGAAAATGAAATAGAACAGTCATCTTCATAAGCAATGTTTGGTACATATACATTTCATGCAGAAAAGCATAAACGTGAGTGATCTGAAGTTCACTACCCAGCTTCTAATTTTGTTGCCCGAATAATAACCTAATGGAGATGCCTCTGTCCTATAATGCCAAACTACTTAAAGTTCCACAAATTGCCAGTTTGTTCAAACCTCTATGCCTTTGCTTATGCTGTGCCATCTACCTGGAAGTCCCATACCTTTCTGGTCCACCTGGAAAACAAACCCTTTCAGCCTTTTGAAACTGAGCTCAAACATCTCCTTTCATCAAAGCCTTCTCTTACCCTAGCTAACATTTACATGGCTCACAGTAGAGAGAAATCAACTCTGCTTGGAGGGTTGCTGTATCATAATTTGTTGTTAGGACTCTGTGAGGGGGAAATATGTTACTTATATTACTGAGGACATTCATAATCATAGCGAAATCTATGTGCTGGGACTTCAATAAGCACATCACACATATCATTTCCATGACTTATTCACAGCAACCCTAGTAGTCACATTTATTCTAGTTTTGCAGGTGAGGAAATGGAGATCCAGAGAGGTTAAGTAACATGTCCAAAGTCACACAGCTGTGAAGTACTGGAAGCAGTATTCGAACCCAGGCTGCCTGCTCTAAAGGTTCCTAGGGCCTAGCATACAGTAGATGCACAATAAATGTCATTTGAAGGAAACAAAAGGTGCATATTTACTGAACGCCTCTCCTACTATGCCCCATCTAATTAACCTCAAGCAGACGGAGTGAGGACATCCTTCTAGAGCTTGTCCTGCTTGTCCGAAGACCTCATGACTTACCTAGAAGTCAATATTTCATTATGAGCTCATCATGCAGGTCAGTGTAATAATTAATGACTATCTGCTGGTGTGACTGCTTATCGTATTTTAGCTTAATTCCAATAAAATCTAAACGGTCTATTAATTTTCCTAATAAATTTAGATATGGCCTCTGACCGCAATCTGGCTTTGATTAGCTAACAAAATATTTGAAGATGGGCCAAGCTGGCTGTTTCAAATATTTCAAGCAAATAACACTTAACTGGATTTAGGATTTTCTGCGTCAGCTTATGGCTGCACTCAGCAGTGAATAAAGGAAGAGGACAGCTTCGTAATTGGTCCCCAGTGACCTGGAGTTGAGCCACCCTAGGGAGCCATCTAGATAAGGGTTTGGAAGCCAAATACGACTAAGACAACAAGGAGTAACACATCCTCAGTTACAAGAAGAGCAGAAAAGGAGCAGCAGGGAGTAACTCTCAGGAGCACTTATAGGAGGCGTTTCCACTAAGTGTGAGTACCCAGCCACCTTTTTAAGAATGCCCACCCCAAGTATGTCCTGAAAGTCTGCACCATTGATGAAAACCTGGCACATGGGTTTTACCTCCAGAGACACAAAAGGAAATAAAGAGAGATGGGAAAATGAGATTGTCCTTCCACAGGCTTCTTGTATGACTAGTTCCTCATACCCTTCAGGTCTCAGTGGAAATGTCACCACTGCAGAGCTCCCCTGAGCCTTCCTCATAAAGGTGGTTCCATGGTCCCCCTCAATCAGTTTTTTATCGCAGAACCCTGCTTAATTTTCTTTATGGCACTTATTAGACTCCGTAACCTTTTATAGTTATTTTATATGTGTGTGTTTGTGTTTTGTCTCCTTCTAGAGCTTATATTTCTGTAGAGAACTTGCACAGTGCTTGGCACATAGTACATGCTCAATAAATATTTGGTGAATGACTAACTGATGAATAAGCAATGATGGATAATGAGAGGGTCATACAGAGGTTTATATGGAAACAAGAAGCAACAGGAAACAGAGAAGAAGTCTAACAGAGCTGGGTTTAAATCTTGGTCTTGCCTTTTGCTAGATAGATGACCATAAAAAAATTGTTTAACCTCTATGTTCCTCGGTTTATTCATCTGTAAAATGGGGTTAACATTAGTGCCTCCTTATAGAGTAAGAGTATCAAATGAGTGTTGATGTGTAAAACACTCAGTACAATAGCTAGAACATAATTAGTGCTCATTAGGATTAGCAGCTATTGCTGTCACTGTCACCATCATCATCCTTACTATCACCATTGTCATCATCACCATCACCTTCATCATGATTATCAGGGTGTGAAGACATCACCTGATACAGTTCTGCCTCACTCCTGGGATGCACTTGTCTAGCCTCATTCCAGCTCAGCTCTTCTTGGAAACCTAACCTGGGGCAGCACCACTGCTTCTTTTCTGGTCTCTGACTCCACATGGTACTCTTTGAGGCCACTGACTGCATTATACATCCCTCTATGGTCCCAGGACCTAAAATGAAGTGAGCACTCAATCAATGTGGATTGACTAAGGTTCCCATGCTGGACTGACCAAGGCAACCCTGATCCCTTATACTTGGGTTCGCAAGGGCTTCTTCTTTCCCCTGACAAGACTGTATCATTCACATCCAGAATCTACTCTATGTGGGCTACATCCACTTCCCTCCAGATCCAAAGTTTTACATTTCAGAATCCAACTTCATATGGTGGTAGGTCTCTTGATGTTGGGGTTCACCATTTCTGACACCAGTATATAAGCAGAGAATGACTCCATAATAATTTACCAAAGCCCAACCATACCTTCCCAAAGAGATATTACTCTTCCTCTCACAGTCTGCAAGCTGAACTGCAGTACCCTTCTAGGACCATCCAGAATGAATTGCTCAGCCCTATGCAAACATGAAAAACCAACTCTAGTGCCAACATCTTTGAGCAGAGGGCATTTTACATGCAAGTGGTGAGTGTTGTCAGACTTGTCACTAGGAGAGCAAACAAAATAACTAACTCATTAGAGGATGCAAGGGAGATTGTGGGGCTTTAGATGACAACAAAAGGAAGCAGACATAAGCATGAGGAAAGAATGGAACAAAATATCTCCTGGTTTAAAGTCAAACGTGATTCTAGAGGTATGGGCATATATAACTGGGGAAGATGAAATATCTACGAGGCCAGCAAAGACTTTTTGAAAAAGTAGTATCTGGGCTGAGACTTGCAAGAGAAATGGCCAGGGGTTTGAGAAGAAAAAGAGTTCCAGGCCAAAGGAACAACATATTGAAAACAATAAGATAGAATAGATCCTGGTCCTTAATAGGAACCAAGAAGCTCAGTGTAGTTGGGCATATTAGTGAGAAGAGAGGAGGGAAATGAAGTTGAAGTAGAAACATATCTTGCCATTTATGCATGTCTCAATCAGTCTGGGTTACTATAACAAAAGTACCATTGACTGGGTGTTTTCAACAACAAATATTTATTTAACGCAGTTCTGGAAGCTGGAAAGTCCAAGGTCGAGGTGCCAGCAGATCTGGCATTTACTGGGGACCTGCTTCCTGGTTTACAGATAGCCATCTTCTTACTGTTGTCTCACAAGCAGAGAGAAGAGAGAGAGAGAGGAAACTGAATTCTTTATCTTTTTATAAGGATACTAATTCCATCATCAGAGGTCTACCTTCATAAGCTTATCTAAATCTAATTTCCTCCTAAAGGCCACACCTCTTAATAACATCCCTTTGAGGGTCAGGGTTTAACATATAAATTTGGGGAGGGCACACAAACATACAGTCCATAACAATGGGTTAGATCTTTTGTTAAATGTTTCTTACATATTGCCACTGATCTATTAAAACAACATAACAGGGTAGGAATTACTCTTTCTACACTCTGGTGAGAAACCAAGATCAGATCATTTGAGTAGCTTGGCCAGTACTCATACAAGTAGGGACAGGTAGAGTTTGAAGAAAGGTATGTTGGTTTGCATGTGATCCCTCTTCTCCTCCAAGAAAACCAGGCAGATGAGAATGGATATGTTCCTAAAGGAAAGCACAGTGAGTGTGTAGACCAAAATCCCAAGACAGGTCCCTCCCATCTTACCGTATGTCACCATGATAAGATAGCAGCCTCTTGGCCACTAATATGTAAGAGATGCCACCAGCTTCTGCAGAGATTTAATATTGGTTTAGCAGTCAAGAGTTAATTAAATGTTAATGTTGAGTCACCTCAAATTAAACATTAGGAATCTCAGCTTTATTTTCAAGTTCTCTAAGCCATCATTGAGGTGTTCTGCTTGGCTTCCTGCCTCACTGGGCTGCCCCACTCCTCTGGCTGGATCTCTTATCCACAGGCAGACTCATTTAACTCACCACATGCCTTGACACACAGCATATGACCTGCCCAACAGCCATATTCCTCCACTGAGCAAATCTAAAAGGCTAAACACACACACACACACACACGCACACACACACTGACATCAAGTTTCCCATAAGGAGAGTCTGCCTATAATATCAGAGTCACTTCAGTGCTTGTAATGCTTTAAAAATGGCACACCACTTTCAGGTACATAATTGGATTTGAACTCCTAAGAAGAACATGGCAATGATGATAATGATGGTGGAAGAGAAGGAGAAATAAGTAAAAGAGGAGGAAGAAGGAGGTGAAGGCAAAGATGGAAGGGAAGGGAAGATAAGAAAAAGAAGGGAGAGGAAAAAGAAAAAGAAAAGGAAAGAAGGACCATTTCTTAAGTGTATCTGTATATTTTCATGCAACATCACAATAACACCACGAGGTAGAGATTGTTATTAGTTTTATTTTACAGATGAAGAAACTGAAGCCCAGAGAGATTAAACCATATGCCAAAAGTGACACATGTGCTTAGATGTTGAGGTTGATAGTTGAAATGCTTATTCCCTGAACTACAAATTATTACAACACACACACACACACACACACACACACACACACACACACGTGTATTTCAGAGAAGGTAAGAGGTTCGTTCAAGACCCAAAAGTTTTATGATCTTACTCATACATAAGGAATATAGCCCAGAAAGCCTAAACAACTCATTCAGTGTCACACAGCTTTATGTAAGCATCAGGACCAAATTCCTAGATTCCTGTCTCCCAGGAAGTTTCTATGTATATACACAGACACACCCATACCCACACCAGATCCCAGCTCCCTCCAAGACCCAAATTTTTTCTGGTAAGAAGATCTAGGGCCACCAGCATTCTTGGAAATTTGCAGAGTTCTCAATTACATTTCAGTCTAGAGAACTGCTTTTGAGTAGCTGAGGAGCAGGAAATACTGGGGTGAAGAGGGAGGGTCACCCCACCCCTTCCCAGATAGACAACACCTCTGTGCCTGCACTTCACTTTCAGCACTTTGGCCAGTGCCACACCAGCTACCAAATGTTTAATGGCAGGAAACCTGTGCCCCAGCACCTATGTCAATGTGCTGAATTGAAAATCAAGGAGAACTGCACCAAGGGAGATGTCTAATCAAGGCTCAGGTTTGCATTTCCTACTCAATGGCATGTTGACAAAACAAGAAGAGACAGAAATAAATACAGTTAAGCTGACTTTAGGAGACCAGCCAGCAAGAACTGAGAGCAGCAAGGGCTGTCTCTGGCCCATGGCAGGAAGGAGCCTCACCAGAGCTAGGCCTCTGACCCTTCTAAGCATTCCCCAGAGGTGAGCTGTAAAGTGAGATAAAACTGAGGCCAACCCAGTAGAAAGGGGGTTGTGGGGGAAATGCCACTCTCCAACAGACACCTGCACAGAACTTACCATTTAGAAAATATGAAGTACATATGGCTGTACTGCCTCCTCTCCAGTATATTCAAAACACTTAGGAAAGGATTACAGAGGGTTAGGGAGCAGTAGTTAACAGTGCTGACCACCTTGGAGAAGCCACTCTGTGCCAGGAGTCCACTCATGCCATTTCTTCAAAAATGGTCACGCCCCATGGTCTATTTTTAATTGCTTGTCCAAGATAACCAGTTATTAGGGACTCAGAAATCATCCCTTCCAAGTTGCTGGTTTTATGGAAAAGGAAACAAGTTCTAGGAGGACAAAGCCCTACCAAGGTCATCCTGAAAGTCCCTGACATACTGGGAACCTCTAAGCCCCAGAGGCAACCCTGTAAAATCCAGATGGTGGGCTCAGTCATCTTGCTGACTATTTTCAAAGTAACTATTTGGGTCACAGTGGCAATCACCATTTTCTCTACCTCTTCATTTGCAGAGGAAAAAGTCCATTTTAGTGGAAATCAAGCAAAGGGTATTGAGATCAATCAAACATGTCATGGTGTTGTAGGATCACTTCCTCTTGAAAACATGAGGTCCAACCTTGGCTAATTTTTCCACACTGCGGAATGCAGTTTAGGGACAGACAGACCTAGATTTGGATCCAGCTTTAATGCTTACAGCCATGTGGCTTTGGACAAGGCATATAACTTAGCAAAGGCTTGTTGTTCCTGGAAATGGGAGAGTTATCCATTCATCCATGACATTTTGAGTGAAGGCCCTCTCCTGCTCCTCAGCTGAGAGTGTGGCTGTGAAGAAGACAGATCAAAACTCATTGCTTTTGGCTAATATCTGAGTGAGGATTATAATAGGACCCAGATCACAGATTTTTTGTGAGGATTGAAGAGATTATATATGAAGGTCAAGAACAGTGCCTCCAGTGAGCTATCACTCAACAACTAATGTCTGTTAAAATAATAGAAGTACTAATATTACTATTTTCTTATAACATCATTCTATTGATCATTTTTTTTTTAAATATCAGGTTGAGCTACATATTTATAAAGCCATAGAAGATTCTTTTTAAAAGAAAATGTTATATAGTTTGGGGAGCATTTGAGCATGGGCTATTTGATCATCTAGGTAGCTTGGTGTGTGAGAAATTAAAAGAAGTATCAAGCCTCTTCTCCCCCCAAAGTAGCACAGAGTCCTGGGAGAAGCTACAGAGACATTGGAACAGCCTGCTGCTGCTACAAACAGCAGAAGGATGATGGTTTGGGCATGCACCATGTGCCAGGCATTTCACACTTTTTCTGTCGCTTTTGATTTTCATGGCAACCCCTGGGTAGCAGGTGCAATTGTCTCCATTTTATCAAGGAAGGAGATGAGGCATAGGGAAGGTAAGAAATGGTTTCCTTGTAGTAGGACCAGAATGTGAACCCAAACCCCTCACAACACCAGGAGCATTGTTCTTTTCATTACACGTATTAAAATGTTTGAGTGTTATGAATCATTTTATTTTATTTTCTCCATTTATAAAATGTACTAAAAAGCAAGTGATTAACCAAAGGGTTGACAGACATTGAAAAATGTGGGGATTTCTCCCTCTTACAAGCCTTTCCTTCATGCACCACATTCTTTTCTCCTTCCCGGGGGCACAGCAAGGCTCACTTTCCCTGCAGTGTTGCAGTTAGGCATGGCCATGTGACTCAGTAATGGTGGATAGAGTGGGAAGGGAAGAGCTGTTCACCCCTCCCAGGTCACCAAAATAAATTCTCCATGAGACTCTCACCCTCTTTTCCCTTTGCAGCCAGGGTGAGAGTGGAGGAGCCATAGAGCAGTGCAAGCCTGGGTCCTGAATAACTTCAAGGGGCAGAGTGATCACTCCAAGTGCATGGTCACACAGTACAGGAGGGAGAAAAACTTTTCCTGCAGTAAGCCCCTGAGAAGTGGGGGTTTACCCAGTATAGAAGCATACCTTAGCTAGCCTGAGCTAGTATGTCCCATTCGACAGCAGGATCTTTTCCTTAACGGTAGGAATCATTCTTATTAAATTCTATAATCTGGGCACTTATCAAAGGGCTGGCACACAGTAAATTCATGAAGGAGGGCCTGATGGTTAGGAGAAGGGGTTCCAGGATCAGGTCAGCCTGGATTTGAGTACTAGCTCTGTCACCTGTGAGCTGTAGGAGACTTCAGGAAGATTATTTAACCTCTTTAAGTTGCCATCTTCTCACTGATAAAAGAGAAATAATAACTATGCAAACAACATAGTTATGCATCTTAAGATATGGTAGGGAAAATATCAATACTTAGCTTACAGCAAACACGTCATAAGCTCTCAGTATCTGGTAATATATTACTTCTACTAATAATAATGTTTAAATTAATATTATTAAATGCCCAATTGTCAGAGCTTAAAACTTGACCCTGAATATACCCACATGTGCATGCACACACACTCACATGCAATACACAAATATGCAGGCTTGCAAACTTCCTAAAGTGGCTTCTTACTCTAAGTAAAAATAATGATGACTATGTCCCTTTCTCACAGGCATTAATTGTCACCATTCATAGTCTCTCCTCCATCCCTCCCTCCTTGATGCTGCTGACTCCCTTGGTTCTTAGAAATTATAATTAATTCATACTTTGGACTCTCAGGATTATAAGGTATTATAGGATGGCAGAGCTAAGACAAATGCTTTAATTCACCAGCTGCCATGTATTTAATTAGAGATTTTGATGAATCCTCCTTACACAGATATGTCTTCCTACTTCGTGTTGTGTGACAGAGAGGGAGGGAGAGGGGAAAGGATTTATGAACAAGGACTCCAGGACTCTCAAACTTTTTGCTTGTCTGTCACATGAGAGTCAGCTGGAAGCAGAGCAGTGCTGCCTGTCAGCCTTCTGCCATGTGTGGTGGGCAGGGGAGATGTCTTGAAAGAGGCTTCTATTTTCCTGGAACATAGGAAGGCCCTACATAAGGAGGTAGGATATGGTAGGGGATCTCCACAGATCAGAATTGCTTCTGGGACCTCTTATTCTTTTTCTTTATATTTTTCTTATAATTTGGCAGGTAGATGGTGGAACAAAAATCATTTGACTCTCACTAACAACATCACACCTGAGATACTTGGAAGGCAGGGGGTGCATGTGTGTCTCACAATTGCTTATGAAGTTGAAGGTTTGGTAAATAAGGCTTTTGTTTGCTTCTGTGAATGGGGCAATTATTTTTTAAAATGATTTTGTTTCACTAAGTGTCTCTGATGATGACAGCAGCTAATAAAATTAAAAAGCAAGTGATGAATCAAAGGGTTGATAGACTCAGTCATTTTTTTCCCCAATCATAGCAAATACAAGTTACTGGCAAACAAGAAAGACTCAGGTTGCAGCCCCACAAGTAACCTTCAGGGTGCTCAAAGGCTACTCTCTGGGTGTCATGTTTTTAGTACCCGGGAAGAGGGATCTATAGACAATATTCCCAACAACCCTGGAAGTCAAGCATAAGATTAGCCCCACACTGCAGGCCAAGGCAGTGTAGTGTGGCTTCTTTCCCTGATCTCCTGGCAGGGAAAGAGAAAATCTCTTTTTCAGAAGCCCCAAGTCAGGAAGTCTTGCTGTTGAGCCCAGAATTGCCTCTCTCTGGCTTCTGCCCAATTCATTTAATGAAATCCAATGTCCTACCACTGAACACCTAAGTTTCTTAGTTGAACACTCTACAATCACAGCATATTCATCCCTTCCAACATTGTTGACCAGCTCTTGCCAATGTACATCCTCTATTAAATATCCTCAGGAAGTTATCTTCACTGTACCTTCAATACCATAGGCTCACTCTACCCACATCCCTTTGCCAGTGTTATAACCCCCTCCTGAGCTGCCTTCTCCATCCTGACTCTAGAGGTTTTGTCAAATCTTAACCCTCAAGATCCCACTCCTTGTCACTTCCTCTACAAAGCTCTCATGTATCTTCCTCTTCTTCAGCAGTCACGTAGAATTACTTATAATTTTATATTTTCTGCATTTTGTATCCTGTCTCCCCACCTAACCATAAAGTCCTTGAAGATAGAAGTCAGGCTTATACAATGCTGCCCCTCCTCGATAAACATAAGGTGAGCACACCACAAAGCCCAATAACCTTACTGTTCTGCAGATTAATTTATAGAGAGAATTACATTGATCTCATAGGTTATAAACTCCTTGTTCAAAACATTGTTAGGAAATATCATTGGTCTTCCATCTAACTCACTGTGAGAAGTTTTTTTGTGTGTTGGAGATCACCTCTGATGTTTATTAGTACCTGGTCCCCAAGGAACAGGATCCCAGAGGGCTGTGCCCCTGTTGTGTTTATTTGCTTCTTTTTCCCCCAATGAAGAGCCCTTGCCAGTCATTGGGAGGTCTTCTTCACAAAGAGAAACATCACTAGCTCTTCTTGTTTCATTTTGAAGCTGGTCAACTGTGAAATGTGGTGCAAGGAGTCTTCTAGCCAGGAGGAAAAGAACCTTCATCAAGAGTGATGTCCAGGTTTGCAGCCTGGGCAATGGGCATGCTAATGAATTTCATCCTAAGGACCAGATATTTGAAGAGATCATGATAAAATGAAGGAATCATCCACAGAGGCCCTCTTATCCTCATGAATGGATAAAAGAATGCCCGGAACCAAATTTTGCTCTCAACATAAGGGCACCCCAGAATCTTCTCAAGTTTGAAACAAGCACCAGCGCATTGCCAATCTCCTGATCATGATCCCCATTACCATCTCTTGCTATTATATATTTGCATGCCTGATTCCTTTCTTGACTGTGACTTCCTGTGGGAAGGGGGTTGTCTCATTCACACTGAATCCTGAGAACCTAGCACATAACCTGGAACTGTGTAGATTTGATGATTGAACAAATGAATGAGTGAAGTAGGTAGTGTTAATCTGAGACTGATCTCAGATTCCTCTCTCTTAACTTTTGGTCCCCTTCTTGGAAAAAAAATTGATCTCTTATTAATAAATGAATAAATTCAAGTTAAAACAATGTAAAGATATCATTTTGGACTAACTGAATTAATGAAAACATTTCTAAATCAACAACACCCAAAGATTTCAAGCTGTCAGGTGAAGTGACATCTATCTGTATACCACTTGTGCTCAGTAAGTTGGTGTAACTTACTTGACATCAATAAATCCCTCATTTATCCATTTAACAAACATATACTGAATGCCTACTATTTTCTGGGGACTGGACTAAATGTGAGGAATTAAAGGAGGGTAAAAAGACGGGTCCTTCTAGTGGTTAGAGATACACAACAAACGAGTAGTCCTGAAAGTGCTGAATGACTAAGAGAAATGTGAAGGTATTAAGGGACAAATGAAAAGGGCCCCCAGCCTGGACTTGGAAGGTCAGGAATGGATTTCCTCCAGAGTTCAAAGTTAGGCTGAAATCTCTAGGCTGAGCTTCAGTTTTCCCAAGAGGTAGAAGAAGAATGATCCAGGAAGGTGACGGAGACTATGTTTCACTTGAAGGACAGAGAAAAGGATGGAGAGGGGATCATGTCAGGTCAGAGGGGTAAGCAATAACAGGAGACTCCAAACAAGCAAGGGCCCTGGAAAGCATATTAAGGACTTTGGACCATCCTAAGAGTGGTGGGACCTTCATAGGTGAGTGAGATGAACCTATTGGCATAATAGCTGCCATCCAATGAAGAACTAACAGGAAGAGGTGAGTGCGAAGGTTGGGAGTAAAATTTGGAGGTGGGTTCAGTAATCCAGAGATGAGGGGATGTTACCTGGGCCAGAGTAATGACCATGGAAATTAAAAGAGAGGTAGGTTTATTCAAGAAATTAGAGACATTATCCAGAGAACCTGATAATTCACAGGCTGTGAGAAGTAATGGAGAAAGCTCATCAAAGATGAGGAGTTATGAGGTTGCCATTAGTCCAGAAGGGAACAAGAGAGGATGGACAAAACACAGCAAGGGCCATTGGATAACCTATCCCCTTAACTCTTCTCCTGGGAATTTATCATAGAAATAATTCAGTAAAAGGTAAAAGCTTTATGTACTTAAGTAGCTGTGATTACATCATCTACAAAAAAGAAAAAAGAAAAAGAAAAGTGACAGTCATCTAGATACTCAATAATGATAGCACTTTTTATGTGCCAGACATTGTTCTGAGTGCTTGACACGGTAGAACTCATTTAATCCCAACAACACCCCTAGAAAGTAGATTTCATTATGATTTCTACTTCACAGATGAGCAACCAAGGCACAGAGCCAGGACACGGACTGGGATCGCCTCCTCAGAATGTACCTAGATATACTACTTTTCTCCATGACACACAATAAACATACGTCTACCACACACCCATCCCCATGGGAGAGGGATCTGTGTAACTTGGAGCACATCAGCAGGCTAGAATTTTAGACAACCACTAAACCATCATTAAGGTAATTCCATGGAAACAAGGGGAATATGTCTGGTGTATCATTAAATTAAAACATCAGGGGAAATGGTGTGTAAAGACTGAAAAAATATGTTAAAATACATGCACACATGGGTCAGATCTGGAGGAGAATTTGCTGTGATAAAAACAGAAACGATGTTCAGGTAAGGAGATTAAGTTGATTTTTACAATCAATTTTTCCTATATTATTTTTGATGCCCTCTTTTAGCTAATGAAAATTTCAAAACAGGACACAAAAATTTATAAGCTGTGTACTCCCAATATATGAAGTACAAAAGCAGAGACAACTAATCTGTAGGAATAGAAATCAGAACAGTGCCTGCTTCCAGCTGGAGCCCCATAGATTGGCCAGTGGCATGAGATATTTTCTGGGGGAGAAAAATGTTCTCTATGTAAATTGAGGTGATGGTCACATGGGTATACTTTTGTCAAAACTCATTGAACTGTGTTTTTGAAATAGGTGTATTTTATTATATATAACTTGTATTTCTCTATTGTATATTTATTATATGTAAATGATACCTAATTTTTGAAATACATATACGAGGGCATGTGATAGCCAATTTTATTTTTTCCATTCCTTTTTTTTTATTTTAATTGTTGTTCAAGTACACTTTTCTGTCTTTTAGTCCCATCCCAGCCCACCCACCTCCCCACCTCCCTCCCATTTCCACCCCTACTAGTTTTTGTCCGTGCATCTGTTATACTTGTTCCTGTAAACCCTTCCACTTTTCCCCTGAAATTGCCTCCCCTCTCCTCTCTGGACACTGTCAGCCTATTCTCTATTTCAGTGTCTTTGGTTATATTTTGCTTGCTTATTTGTTTTGTTGTTTAGGTTCCTGTTGAAGGTGAGATCATACATTATTTATCCTTCACCACCTGGCTTATTTCACTTAGCATAATGCTTTCCAGTTCCATCCATGCTGTCCCAAAGGGCAGGAGCTGCTTCTTTCTTTCTGCTGCATAGAATTCCACTGTGTAAATG
>PVKM010017774.1:0-25611 GCA_004027735.1 Carollia perspicillata
CCCACAGCTCTTATTCTTTCAGCACCTCATGTAATTGCGGACACAGTCGTGTTTCTACCTTCTGCTCCCTTTACGTATTTATGTCTCAACAGAGTAGAGAACAGGATACACATCTCGGATTTTAGGTAGCTCTGTATACAAAATGACTGCTCAGTAATGACTTACCAAATGCCTTTCCAACAAGAAAGACCAACAATCCAAATTATGCCATTCATCTCTGCTCTCTTGGTAAGGAGGGAAAACATACCGACTCCAGCGTAAACATCATGAAGCAGACATGAGATTTTTGAAGCCTTAAACTTGGGCTGGGATTTGTTTTGGGCAAAGTAGTCACCCATCTGAGTCAGAACTTTCTCAGTTGCATAAACAGGATCATATGAGTGTCCCCCTTGTTAGGTTTATGGACAGATTAAATGAGGTGATAAGTAGCAGAAGAGCTCTGTTAATCTAGCCGCTTGATAGTAATTTAATCTATTGCACCACTAAAAGGCCACTCCCCAAGATACCATGAGATACTCTTTAAGTCCTACCAAGAAGCTTAAAAACCAAGAGAAGAAAAATATTAGAGTGTGTGTGGATTTCAAAAGTGAATCCATGGATATGTATGGGGCATGTTTTCCTGCCAGCATTATAGAAAAACAATGTCGATATATCCCAAGAACTATCCTGTACTAACGCTCATTCAGGTCCTCAGTGAGGCTCACCTACGCTTGCGAGGAGGCTGCAGCCTGTGTCGTCTTCCTATTTCACTTTTAGAAGAGTCTTCTTGGGGCATATTCTGACACCCAGGCCAGCTGATCACCCATGAACTGTTTTTGTTTTATTATTTACAAGTAAATAGTCATATTTCAAAAGCAAAAAGGAATCTCAGATAACATGAGATCTCAGATAGAGAGCTGCTTGTGGGCTCTGAGAAGAGAGAAGAACGCTGAATGGGCCGGCAAGACCCATCTGTACTCACAAAAGTGGACAGACCCCTGTGGCCTCACGGCCCCTTCTAGAGAGGCCACGTCAGTGTTCCTCACTACCCTCTGGTGGCTGTTAGCTTACTAGACCGCATTAACATCATGGACAAATGCAGGTTATCAGGTCTAAAACTCAGCTTTAAAAAAACAAACCCTAGCACTAATTTCCACAGTAAAACTGAATAGCTCCTGAGAAACCATTGAAGTTCTATCAGGTAAATAACGCACATGTAAAAGGTCCCAAACTTGTATTTTACACAATAGAATAGTGCAGCCTGGAAGAAACTGTTACAGTCTTTCTGAGTAAATAAATAAGTTGTATGAGCCACTAATTGCCTTTTAAGATCATTTAGTGGGTTTGGGGGAGCCTGAGGATTAATATGGCCCTGATGTCTAGTCAGGGAAGACGCAGCAGGAGGGGCCTCTGGGTGAAAGTAAGTTTTAACCCTTTAATTAGAGCCCACAATTGCTACAAGCCTTCAGGAATAGATGGGGTGACTCGAGCTAGGGAGGACTTAAAAGGGTTTGACCACTTTAAAAAATGCTAGTGGTGAATGACTACACAGCCGTGTGAATTGTACACTTGGAAACAGTTAAAATGGTGAATTTTCTGATATATATTATATATTATATATATATATATATATATATATATCAATATAATATATGTCAATATAGCTCCGCAATAAAAAGTTTAAAAAAAACAAAAACAATGTCGCCCTGGCCAGTGTGGCTCAGTTGGTTGGAGCTTTGTGCTGTAACTGAAAGGTTGTGGGTTCAATTTCCGGTCAGGGCACATGCCTAGGTTGAGGGATCAATCCCTCAGTCTGAGTACATACAGGAAGCAAGCAATCGATGCTCCTCTCTCACATCAGTGTTTCTCTCTCTCCCTCTCTCCCTCTCTCCCTCTCTCCCTCTCTCCCTCTCTCTCTCTCTCTGAAAGCAATGAAAAAAATGTCCCCAGGTGAGGGTAAAAAAAAAGAAAAAACAATATACATCTTTGCACATACTAATATTCCAAAGTCTTCAGGATGGCCCCCTGTCTTATATGTCTAGAGTGGGAAGCAGTTTTCTCTCTCACGGATTCAGGTGCTGGAGTTCTGGCCTGCAGATTCCTTCCTTTCTTCTCCGCTAATGGAGAAGACCTCTCAAAAGTGGCCCTGATTGCCTGTGGTGGGCAGACCCACCATCCGTCCCCTGCTCCTGTAGCCAGGGGTCTGTGAGCTAATGTCCACACCCCCTGAGCTAACCAGCATGGGGAAAAGGGAACCAGACACCCCCAGAAGGTGGGACACACAATTAGGACCATACTGTAAATTACTTTGACACACGGTCATCCACATAGTGGCCCCTTCTCCTAGACTCGCACGCTGAGACTAAGTTGATAAAGTTACTGGAGGTTCAGTATTGAAATAACAGAATTCTGAGTTACTTTCATTGAAATTCTTTGTCACTCTTTCATGCTCTTTCTGAGCACCATGCCACTGTCGCTTCTAGACCAAGAACAACAGCACATTATGTGTCTAACGTTTTTCTTCATTTAATTTTATGTGAATCCAAAAAAGTTTTAATGTATTCAATAACAAGACATCTCAAAGTTGAAATTAAGAGAAAGAAAACTGTTGTTTAATTAGCATAGTTTTCAACATTTGTCATTGTCGTCTACTCCTTTTTAAAAAACCGTATTCTCGAAGTAGAACTACACTTACACATGTAGGGCCTGAACAGCTACTTCAATTCAGAGAAGTACTTGCAGTCCCGCACCAAGCGTGCTGATTACTAGTTAATTAGCGGTCAGTTCTATTAAATATTTTAACTGATTACACATGAAGATAATCTGTAGTCATTCCCCTCCCACTTCTTAAAGTTTGTGCACGTGGCCACCATTCTCAGTGACCCCATCTGGGAAATTGAACTGAACATAAAAGAAACCCAAAGGCAATAAATAATATATTTTACAGGAAAAAAAAGAAAATTCAAAAAAGGTGCATTTTCATACACATGCATATTCCTCAACACATCACTGTCTTTAGATACATCACTCCTGTCCGCGCCCTTAGTAAGCGGAGAACCAGCTGCAGAAACAGCTGTGGTGGCCGGGCGGTTAAAGCCAGTACATAGATTAGGGTTGCTGTTTTTTGTTTTAGTTGTTTCATTTTGTTTAAAACCGAACTGCTTAGCTGCTTTTCATGGAAGTTTTTTAAATCGTGACCCCACAATTGTTTTTTGTTTTGTTTAAATCTCCTTTTAATGGAGAAAACTAGACAAAGACCGGAAGCTTCTTTCTGTGCTTTAAGAGCCTTTCAGGTCAGCACCTCCATCTTCTCCCCATCACCCCCACCCCCGGTAAATTCCTTCCCGACCGTTCCTGGGCCATTTCACTCTTCAGATTTGCAGAGCCAGCTGGAGCAAGGGGCCCATCCAGCTGCGAACCCCGGGCGCAGGGACTTGCCCCACCTCTCCTCCCCAGCCTCCCCCAGTCAGCCTCCCCATGAGTTGCTCCTCTGACCGCCCTCCTAGAGGCAGCCTTAGGCCAGCATCAGCCAAGCTGGCCGGCTGGCCTTTTATGACTGTGTTTTGGAGCCCTATGAGCTCCCTGCTGCTGTTGAAAGGTTAATGTGCTCCCCGTCAGCTGGAGCAGCCTGACCTGCCCGACTCCATCCAACTCCTTTCCCTGGGCTGGCTCCTAGGCAAATGACGGACCGTCCAGCTGCCACACCGTGTCCCCCAGTGGCCTGCAGAATGCAGCACCCCTCTGCCCTAGTCAGCCAGTGTCCAAGCCCAGCCATCTGCATCCTGTCTGTCATTCTGGGACATCCACCCGAGCTGCGAATTCTGAGCCTGTTCCTCAGCTTTGCCTCCTCTGCCTGTAATTCTCCACAGCCTCAGGGTTGAGTTTTCATGCCACCCTCCACCCACTGCTCCCCTCCTCCCGACAGGCAGCACTCAGTATGTCAGTGCTTATTAATTAATTATAAATCAGTTAGGTTAAATGTCGAAACCAAGCCAGCTACTTGTGGAAGAGCCAATCCATGCCCCTTTGTCCATTTCACAGACCAGGTCCCCTGCTGGCTGGCCACAATCTGACTAACAGACAGGGCCCCCACTCAGCCCAGACTAGGCTGAGAGCCAGAAGGCCTGCAGCTCTCCACTCGGCCTCCCGTGGCCCCATTTGACCTGTGAACCAGAGCCACTCTGACTTATCTTAGATTGGAGACCATAACCCCATTCAGCCAACCAGATCCTAGGGCTGGGAGGAGAGAACAAAAGTCACGTGTGAAGGCACTTTTAGCTGTGAGCTCTGCACAGGCACAGAGAATCAGGGTATTCACTCATTCTCTTTATGTCACTGCCCCAGCCACTGAGCTATTTAATGTAGTTCTAAAAGGACAGCAGGCACGGGCCTTCATTCGCTATTGTTGGACACCGATCACAATGCCGAATGCTCACCCACCCTCTCTGACCAGGGCATGTGGTCCAGGGCCTTTGCTGCCCTCTGGCCTCTCAGAGCATACAGCAGCACTCTAGGGTAGGGCCATTGTCTCCACTTTATGCGTGGGGAAACTGAAGCCTATAGTGGTCAGATCATTTGCCCAAGATTGGTCAAGAGCTAGAGCTGGCCAAGGCCCAGGTTTTGGGTGGCAATGCGGCCTTGGGCAGAGGGCCTGGCAGACCAAGCCGGTATCAAAGGCATGCTGTTTGTAGCCTGTTTGCCCAAGGGCTTCAGCCTTGCCCCACCCACTGAATCCTCTTAAAATAGAACAAAATCTGGCCCCGCCACAAGGTCACACGGGACCCAGGGCTGCTTTCGCTGGTGTGTCTTCAGAGTGAAGTCACGTTTAATCAAAGGGAGCGCTCCTTCTTTGCTCCACATTTGAACAAAACTCAGGAATGAAAATGTACCCACCATGGGTTCACTGGGGGTGTGCTTCGTAGAACATTCCTCACCTAGTTCTGTTCTCTCCAAAAATGGGACTCCAGTCCTCCTCCTGCATTCTGCACTTAAAATAGATGACAGAAAACTTGAAAAGTGCTGTGGTCATGCTTAGACAGATTTATATGACAACGAAAGGAGAGCCAAGGCAACGTTATTTCCTGAGACTTAGATTTCTTAAAGGTTTCCTTTTCCTTCCAGCTGGCTGGAAAAATATTGGCTATTCACTAACAGTTCAAAACGAAGGCCAAATTTGGCTCACATCTCTACAGCAACTCCACAGGCCTTTACAATGTGAGCCCTGCTCATATATTGTTCCTTGGGGCACCATCATCAGTCACCTGATTTCCTGGCCTCGGTCAAGTACAGTGAAGCCCCAGGGTAGTGAAGGCCACACAGACTCTCTCTGGATGTCAGAAGGTCAGTAGCAGTGGGGGCCCAGCCAGCATGACTCCTTGTGCCCTCTCCCAGCCCTGGCTGTGTCACAGACTCATTCTGTGACCCCAGGCCCAGAAGCGTTAGTTCTCCCACACCTGCACACATCCTTTCCCTTCTGTCTGGAACAGTCTCCTTTCCCCTTCTCCTCCCTCCAGCTCCCCTGGCCTACTCCTACCTGTGCTTCAGGTTACAGCTCCCACAACACTCTCCACTTGCCTCATGGTGCCTATCAGAACTTGGTGCCTAGTACAGAGCCTGATGCGCAGCCTTAACATGTACTAGCTAACTGGATCTCTCTGAGTCCTTTTTCTCATCTGTTAAGTGGAGACAGCAATACTTGCTCTATCCACCGTGAAGCATTTGTCAGGCCCTAGGAGGCAGCTAGGCTGCCTCCTTCTGAAATGCGCTCCTCCATCTCAGCTCCACTGAGAGCCCCCATTCTCTAAAATTGTCAACTCATCTGTTAGGTGAGTCCAAGACCTGCCAGGCCTCTCTCTTTCCTCCAAGGTATGGGCCCCTTAGCTGCATCACAGCTGCGTGAAAAGTGCCCCTGTGGATTCTCGCCAGGCCTATAGTCCTTCTTCCACTGGCCTTATCTTCATTGGCTGATAGAAGTTCTTAAGAGAAGTATGAAGATGAGTCTCCAAGAGCGGTTGTAGACGTTTCTTCTGTTTTCTAACTCCATTGCTATTACTTTAGTTGGTGTTTAACATTTTGATGTCTTAACCTTCGCCCTTTTCAAGCTGCATGCAATGCATCCCAGTCACACCTTCAGTGTCATTTTTGTCTCTGAGCTTTCTAGGGAAGATCATCTGTTGGACGTCTTAATGCCCAAAACCCTTGTAGAGAACAGAGCTCCCAGAGGAAGTTTGGGTCTTCCCAAGTGCTCCCTCCATGATGGTCACATTTCTGGGTCACCTCTCCTCCACGATGAGCAGTCCCCAAAGAGGAGGCTTGAGTGAAACGTGTTGCCTGTAGTCAAGCTCATCTATTTGTCCCTCCTACCTACCTGTTCTCAAAAGGGTAAGCTGCAGCCAGTGCAGGAGAAAGGTCTAATCATAGGGTCTGAGGAGAAGAATTGCTTTCCAAAGGAATTTTCTACCTTTTATGTATTATGAGAATAAAAGTGGCAACAACAGCAATGAACACGAGCTGGGGAAATGGACTCGAGGCTTGCAGATAGCATGTTCCTTCAGCACAACACCCCAAGGATGGTGTGTCTCTATTAACTCCAACATTATTCCCAAGCCAGTCCTGCTGAATTAAATAACATCTTTCACTGCTCTGTTGTCCAGATGCAATAGAAAACAGCTGGGGGTGTGGAGCTCAGCTACTTTGGATGCACGGAGGACCCTTTGGTACGGGCATTCTCTATACCTGCACTGAAAGGCAACTCAGACCTATTTTTATAGAAATCCTAATCTCTTTATATGACCACGTTAGGGTTCTAAATTAGCTGGGAGGTGTTCAGTCCTGGAGACGTAAACAACTTTTGTTTCACTGGGAAACTGGTCCATAGGCTCACTTTTCATCCCTTTCAACTCATTCTAAAGCTTTAAAAGGCAATATTTTAACCCTGAATTTTGCGACTTTGAAATAGACGTAGATGATACTTTATCTCCCCTTTACTTTTATCTTCTGACTGTTCCTCCATCATAATGTCTGTTGTATTACATTACTCTTAAAATATAGCTTTGGCGACTTGAAAGATGACTTCCCAGGTTCCCAAACTTCCCAACGTGTGATTAATTATAATTAATCCTCTCACATGTCATTCCATCTGGGATCCTGTCACATAACCCAGAAGACACTGCAAAATTGCAGGAGGAAAGCACCTGCACAGTAGTTAATGGTAGTGCTGTTGCCGGGGCTCATTCATCTCCCTTCGAGGTCCATTCACAGCCTTCCAGGAATGTTTCCCCAGTGCTTGGCACCGAACATATTTTTACATTGGCTGCATAAGAGAGATCACTAAGCCTGTAGTTGCCAAGTTTAGCAAATAAAAATACAGGAACAAGGAATATTTCTTTAGTGTATGTATGTCCCTAATTTTACATATTATTCACTGTTTATCTCAAATTCAGATTTCACTGGGCACCCTGTATTTTATATGGCAACCCTACCCAAACGGTATATATATTGTTAAATCCTAACCCAAGGATATGTTTTTATTGATTTTAGACAGAGAGAGAAACCTAGATGTGAGAGAGAAACATCGATCAGCCGTTCCCATACATACCCCGACCAGAGATTGAACCTGCGACTTAGGTTATGTGCCCTGACCGGGAATAGAACCTGCAACCTTTTATGATGTACGCCGCCAGGGCCAAAGCATATTTTGATTGAAAGTGTGGGCCTGTTTGGAAATCCGGGTGGGGGAGGTACCATTTGCAGATTGGAGGCATCTGGCTGAACTCTGCTCCCCCGGCCCCTGCTCCCACCATATGTATCCTGATGGAAAACATCAGACTTCCACTTTCTTTGAGGCATGGGCTGCTGCCCCAGTACCATACTGACCTTTTGGTGCCATTTCTAATTTGTGTTTCACTGAGGTACTTGTGCCAAGTGCTGTCTTGTTTTGATAAAGTGGAAGCTTTTTCTTGCTGCCACTGGAGAGACCTCTTGACCTCTTTTCCACATCCCTGATGAGGCCAGAGAGATTTTTCTGTTGACTCTAAGAACAGCAGGTGGTGGAACTACAGCGGTACCTCCTAGCATGTGGCCACCGGGCTTCAAGGCTCTCATTAACGGGACTGCATTTGGGTGATGCTTTCTTTCAGGCTCTGTTTCTTAAGCACTAGGACTCCCTTGGTTGTCACATCATATTAATTATTCATTAACCAACTTTCTTTCAACAGTAATTAATGAGATAAGTTACACAATGGCAATGGTAGTAAATATTGTAGAGTAATAGAAAAGCAATTACTGAAGTGGCTTTTTTAATTCAAAATTATGTTAATTACAGGGGACTTCCACTTATTTGGAATCCTGTCTCCACAGAGCCTCCTTTGAGCTTCCCAAACTGCTACTACCTTGGTTACCTGGAGTTTGTCTGAAATTTTCTTCCACCTTTATATTAGTGAGTCACTCAGGGTAGCTAGGTGGATTACAGGCAGGAACTGGGCGCCCTTAGGAGACCAGGATCTCAGGAGCCTGGAAGAGTATGAGTGGTGCACATTTTGACTTAGAGAAGCATGAAGGTAGAAGAAACCTACAGCCCAGGCAGGGCCAGCGACCTGTGGGGTCTCATAGAGCCCCACGTTCTGAACTCAGTTTCATAGTCTGAGGTTGCCTTGTTAAAAATCTTTAAAGTTTGATCTCTTGAGTTTGTGTTTCATAAGTGAAGTCCATTGGGAGAGAAGAGCATACTGCAATAGCTTGGAGCCTTGGCCTCTCAGCTGCCTGGTACCCCAGCCTCTCCCATTGTTCCCTTTCCACCCTGGCAGGGACTGCTACCATCCTGCTCCCCAGGGGGCATGGGCAAACTAGGGGCCAGGGTGGGGCACACATGCCCAGATACCATGGTGACATTTTCTGCCCCAAGCTGGCAATGCTGGGGTCCATCCATTGGGCAGCTCTTCTAGAGTGAGCCTCTTCCCTGCCCTTATCCAGGTACCTAGTATGTCCCAGTGAAGTCACAACACCCTTGGGGGTCCCCCTTCCAGTGTTGGTTGGGTGACAGGCCATGGGAGGGGGGGCGATGCCTGGCTTGACTTCACTATCCCTCAGCCAGGGCACCATGTGACCAGTTCCCCAGGTGCCTGTGAGGGTCTTGGCTCACCCACAAGTGTCCCAGGGCCCAGAACACACAAGAAACAGCAAATAAAACATGCTGTGACCACTTCAGAGACCATGGAAGAAAGAAAGACACTTTATATTTTAGTACTTCTAATGGCACCTTTTTGCGTGCTTTTCGAGCAAGCAGCTCACATACTCCTTGTGCGATGGGCCTTATAAATGACGTGGCAGGTCCTGGCTCCAGGACTTAGGGAAGCTGGGTTACTTCCCTTATTGAGCATCTGGAAAGGCCCATTTTTTTAAGGTTTTAAGATCCTAATGGAGTATTTTCTCTCATATACGCTCTGAGGTCCCAAATGCATTTTGCTCCTTGGAACTAACTGAGGCCCACGCTGCCAGGCGTGCTTTGATGTCTGACTACGTCCCTCCTTCCTGCATTCTCTTCCTCCTGCCACCCAGCTTCTCCTGTGAACTCTGTAACTCATCTTATCTTCATTGACAAACAGTGGGACTACTTTTGAAGCAGAGAAATTTTGATCAAAGAAACAAAGCTAAGCTTCAAGGGGGAGAGCCCAGTAGGCAAGGACTGTCTCTAGCACATTCTGGTCCTCCTGCCTTTTCCCCAGAGCCTGCTGGGGCCTGACTGGCTTTCCCAACCCTGTGGCAGGTGCACAGAGCAAAACGAGCTGCACCTTCAGGCCTGGCTGCTCCAGGCCCTGGTGCACAGGTGCGGTCAGGCCCTGCTGGGAGAATGCCGTTAAGTCAGCTCTGGCCTGGGCCCAGCTTTATGGAACTGCTGTGTGATGCGGGGTGACTGCTGCCCCTCTCAGTGGGAAGCTCATTCCTGGGGCACGACTGCTCACACTGTGACGGTGGAGCTGGGGAGTCACAGAACTCAGACTTATTGGTACCATATACTCAGGAATAATAAAGCAAATAAAATTCTATTGACCACATTCCAGTTTATGTCTTCCCCCCTTCTTTTCTTGCCATCTCCTCTCTTCCTTTCTCCCTCTATGCTCAGCCTGCCCATAAAACCATCTTTCCATTTTCAGCAAACCTCAAAAAAAAACAAAGGTCTGATTCTAATGTTTCTTTCCTTGAATAAAATGTTGTCATCATAATGTTCCTCTCTCAGGTCCAGCTCATTCTCAGCTTCTGCATGTGGGTGTCACTTTCAGTCGTGAGCGTCCCTGCAAGCGTTGTCTTGCGGACTCAGCCTCCACACAGTGTGCTGCAGGAGAACCCACCTCCCCGACTAAGTCACCCTCCACGTTAGCAGTGCTTGGACCAAAGCAGGCTGGAGACTCCTGATCTAGCATTTTTCCCCAAGAGCACCCCACCTAGAATAGTCGTCCTGTTTTAAATCACATACACTTGCTTAGAGAATTTCTGTTTTGCATGGTGCAAAAAAATCAGTCAATCCCAATTACCTGTTCAGCTTTTTTCAACATCACCCATGTATCTAACAGAAGATGTATCTGATAGAAGGGCTTCCTGGTACCAGACACTGTAAAATCAAAGTAAGGCTACTTGATTCCACCGCCTGGCCTCAGCCTATTTTGACTCTCCCTGCACACCCACCCTCTGCATCTCAGTCTCCTGGCTGGCCTCCAGCTTTGTAATCCCACCACTTGGCCTAGAGTCTGTCCCTCCTCCCAGCTGAATCCTACTGTACACTGAGGGCCCTGTCAGCTGCCACTTCCTCCAGGGACTCCTGCCTGAAAACTCCAGCCCTCATTGTTCCCCGGCCTCTAAACTCTTAGAGCTAAGAATTTTGTCTCAGAATTTAGCACTTGATGTGCACCATCTTCTGTTGAACAGTGTCCTAGGGCCTCCAGCTTTGAGGACACAGATGGGCATGGTGCTTCCTGCCCCAACACTCAGAACAGTGCCAGGTAGGGAGCGAGTGCAAAGCAACAGTGCGAGGCAGGGAGCATTAGCCATTCTTAACTGCAGAAACATCCTTATTGACCTAAAACAAAAGTCGAAAATGTTCTGGAAGTGACTGGCTTCAGCCAGATAATGCCTGTGGTTCATCCTTGAAGTTACTTTACCCACAGCAAGAGAAGACACCTGCAGCCCCCAACACAATGCCTGGCATACCAGAGACGTGGTACATAGTGGGCAAGGGCGTGTTTGTGATTCTCCAGACTTCTGGAGTAGCAAAGCCAGGAATTTGGCATAGGCTCAACTATAACACAGTAATCCTACCTGCACATTCAGGGAGGAAACACAAGACAGCATATCACTCTTTGCTTTTGGCTCCAACATTCTCTGGGTTTTATCTTGACCTACCCACCACTCACCATCCTGAATGGGGGAAAGGAAAAGAATTAACATAGAAAGTAATGTAGGTTCTAGTTAGAAATTCTGATATTAGGCATTTCTAGAAATAAGTTATCAAAACAAGGTCACCAGGTTTTTCTTTATAATTAACTATAGATTTAGCAAAGGACCTTAGGCACTATCTACTGCAAGCCCATCTCTCGATAGATGAGGAGGTGGAGACCCTCAGGGACACTGTTAGTGCAGCTGTGACCATAGCCCAGGTGTGCAAGTTTTAAGGCTGAAAAGCTCTCTACTTGAATCTTAGCTGGGATGACCCATTGAGCCAACCTGGCTGGTCATGTGGCCAATGTCTGGCTAGATGGGCTCATTGCATATGCATAGGATCTCACTGATAAAACAGGCTTTCTGTAAGAGGAAGGCACCATTGATTGCCTGTCTGACAGCCACCCTCCACTTCCTTACAAAGAGAACCCCTACTCATCTCACCCAACACTGAGTGGCAGGCTCTTCAGGGGAGGTTGTTAGGTCTCCAGTCCTAAGGGGTAAGGGGGTAAGCATTGAATTTCTAAGTCAGTCGCAGCGGTCTTGCTAGTTTTGCTGTGGACTGGTTTAATCATCGACAGGTGATATAATTGAAGCCAGGAAGGCACAAAAGGTGGTCTACTTAACAAAGGAAACCAGAGAGGAGCATTCCTTTCTCTGGACATTGTTGTCTGTGCATGATGACTGTAGCAGCCTCCTTGGGGTGGTGAGGAGAGTCAGCCTGAAGATAAGCCAGGAATGGCAATGAGAAAAGATGGAAGGAACCTGAGTCCTGATGAGGCCACAGAGCCTCTGAATTAGCCAGTCCTGGAAGTGCCCCTCCTTGGGGCCTCTTATTAGGAGATGTGGATGTCCATACTTTGTTTTTGCTTATTTTAGTTGTAGTCCCAGTTCTCTGTCAGGGACCAGTCTATCAGCTACACTCTATTACAGAGCCTTTGAAAAGGCACTTAGGAACAGCACTCCCTGCAAAAACATCCGAATAGTATTTTACACGTTTGCCCTGGGAGTTCTTAGTCAAGGAACAAGCCCAGCTTGGTTTACAACAGCTAACAAGATCACAGCTTGAGCTGCTATGGTCACAAGTTTGCATCTCAGATGCTGTAAGTTGGTTTCCATAAAAATCCCTTTTTCTCATCATCTTTAAGTCTTGTATTCCTTGGTGAGATGCAAATTAAACACCACATGCTGCTGACATTCAGAAGCTTACTTTATTTGCTTTAAACACAATAGAAAGATGGAATTGGTTTATTCAGATAGAGAATGGGTTAGGAGGAAGGTTTTCAAGAGCCAGACATGATGGCAGACTGAGCTGGGGTGCTGCCATCTCCCTGAGTCCGCCCAACCTCTCTTGGGAGGCTCCTTTGACCTTGTTCAAGATCATAGCTATCAGGAGCTTTGCACTAGAACAGCCAGATTTATGGAAATGAAAGAAGAGACTTGATGTCGAAAGGTCACGTGCTGTGTGGTCCTAGACACGTCGTGCTGCACCCCTTCTCTGGGAGTCAGACTAACTGATCACTCAGTTAGTGATCAGTTCTTTCCTGATCAGACATTGCATCGTCCCCTGAAAAGACCAGGTGGGTGATGCCAGTTAAGAATGCAGGTGAACTGGAGGAACTGCAGCTTGTCAAGGCTACCATGTCGAAGAAGTATTACAGCTATCAAAAACAAAAAATAATGTTAACTTACGTTTATTGAGCACTTGCTGTATGTTAGGCATTGTGCTAATTAAGAACATTACATGTATTTTCTCATTTAGTTCACCTAGCAACCCTGCGAGGTTGGCACTGTTATTACCCCCTTAATACCAGTAAGACCCTGAGACTCAGAGGGGTTAAGTAACTTTTCCAAGGTCACTCAGGCACCAAGCAGACGAGGTCAAATGTCCATCTGGGTCTAATGGTACAGTTTACATGCCATCTTGTCTCATGTGGCAAAATTATCTAAATGTGTCTGACCGGGGCCTGTAAGCCTGACAATTAACCCAACTTGCTGGGTAAGTTTGACTCCCTGCAGAGCACAGGTTAGCTTTAGGAGCCTAAGACCTGGCTTCAGCCTTTCTCCTCCACTAACCAGCTGTGCAGCCTTGAGCAGGCAATTTAACTAGATTTTCTATTTTATGGATGTATTGTGAGGCTCAGAGGAGGAACTTCAAAAGAATGATTTTAGAAAATCTTGAATTTATTTTTGGAAAATAAATTCAAGCATCTGTACTATTAAAAGTAGTCAAGTAAGGACCAATGACACAAGAAAAAAAAAACAGATCAGGAGCACATCAAAATTAAAAATGTTTTGCTACAGACAATGCTATCAAGAAAGTGGAAAGACAAACCACAGACAAGTAGACAATATTTGAAAATTATATATTTGATAAGGGAGTTTTACCTAGGATACATAAAAAAATTACTACAATTCAGTAATACAATTTTTTAAAGGGCAAAGAATTTGACTAGACATTCCCCAAAGAAGATATACAAGTGGCCAAAAAGCATATGAAAAGATGTTCAACATCTATTCATCAGGGAAATGCAAATCAAAGCCACAATGAGCCCCCACTTCAGACCGATTTCTATGGGTAGAATAAAAAAGATGGACAAGAATGAATGTTGACAGGCATGTGGAGAAATTGGACCCCTCATCCATTCATGGTGGGAATGCAAAATGATGCAACTGCTTTGAAAAACAGTCTGGCACTTCCTCAAGTGATTAAGCATAGAGTTACCACAGGACCCAGCGATTCCACACCAAGGTATACCCAAGAGAAATGAAAAAGTCTGTACACACAAAAACTCTTACACAGATGTTCATATTATTCATAATAACCCCAAAGTGGAAACAACACAATGTTCATTAACTGATGAATAGATAAACAAAATGTGGTATATCCATACAATGGAATATTGTTCAACCACAGTTTTGTACTAATATGTGCTACAACATGGATGCTACTTGAAAACATGCCAGATGAAAGCAATCAGAGGCAAAAGATCACCCACTGTGTGCTTTCATTTATATACAATTTCCATAATAGTCAAATTTGTAACAATAGAAAGATCAGTGGTTGCTTAGGAACACTTCAAATAAGTGAATTGTTTGATATGTAAATTACATCTCAATGAAAGTGATTTTTTTTAAGCAATGAGGGAGCTTGGGTAAATTTTCGTTGCCACGTGGGTTATAGGGTTCCCATGAGAGCAGCTGTATGCAGCTGCACCCTGTAGAGACCTCTTTGAATTGGGAATATATAGAAGTAAATTTAAGAACTAGATAAGAATGGACATGGGTGGCAAGATCTCTAATGGGCTATTGCTTTAAAATATTCAAATTGTTTGAAGGTACAAGAGGTGCTCTTTAAAGTAGAACCTCTTTCTTCCAGGACTACCATACTGACGCATGGAACTCAATAGAGTGCAGTAGGTCTTGCATGTCCCCGCTACATGATTTCATCCCTAGAAGCTGTCCCTGGGCACCGTACCCCTGAGGACAGCTAGCATGAAATTCTGCTGGGCCAGAATCTCTCAGCATTCTGTGGTAGACCAGGTGCCTGAAAAGCAGTCAGGAGGAGGTTCCCTGCCCACCTCCAGCAGCCACAGAGTTGGGGCAAAACATGCTAAGGAGGTAAGAAGAGCTGCATTTGTCTTATGAGCAGGTCAAACCAAATGCCGCTGAGGTCATTCATTCATCTGTGCGGCCAACTGACTCCTAGCAGCCGGAGTGGGAAACCCACCCCTGGCAGCACACTCCCTACCATCAGCCAGCTAGAGCAGGTTCACAGAGGCCAGTGCCCTCATTTCACCCACCCCATGTCCCCACACTCCTCCACCCCCAGATGGTCTTCACCCAACCCAGGTGTCAGCTTTCTGCCCAGGGAAGAAGAAGTGGGCCTTCCCAGCTTTCTGGCAGTTGGGCCCAGGCCCTCCAGAGCTGTTGCCACACTGCAGCTCCCATCTCAATTGCCAAGAGAAGGATGTTGAATTTCCTAATTTAAGGTGTTCTCTGGGCCCAGCAGGACTTTTCAACTTAGTGTCACTGGTGGTACCACTCACCTGACTATAAGGGAAGCAAGGTTGTGTCACCAGAGGCAGCTGCTTCTTGGCATAGTCTCTCAAACGGTGCCCAGGGACAGAGCAGAAAGGCAACTGCAAGCTGCTCTCGCTTAGCTGTGCAGTGCAGGGGTTGCCTGGCCAAATGGAGGCAGGGCTTTCAGGGAAGCACCGACATGGGCTCAAGCCCAACATGCTCCAGGGCCCTGGCCCAGCGTGACTCCCAGCTTAAACCCTGTCCATCACACCAACCAGACGTGCAGATGTTCTCTGCTTTCCAGAGATGTCTTCATATCTGCACCCCCAAAAAGACTTCTGTCTGAAGAAGGGACCAGAGGGCTCCACCCCATTCACAGCCTTCCATCCAGAGAAGATAGCTGGGTTGAGAATGTTCTCTGTTGGGCATTTATAAAACATTATTTTAAAAACTATCAGCAGACCCAAAAATATTTGGGAACCAATGTATATTTGTACATTAGTGTATTTTTCCTTTATTTATGAAACGTTTTTCTCCTTGCTTGGGTCACAAATGATTCTTTATTCAACTAAAGGAAAACTTTGTGCCAAATAAGACCCAGAACTCCAAGCCATAGTTTTCTTGTTTTAGTCCATCTAGAAGAAAACATTCTTCACCGATCCAAATAAAACCTGATAAGTACAGAAGCAGTCTGATCCTAGAACAAAAGAATTTGTTCCTTATCAGACATCATTAGTCAGGTGTTAATGCAGACTCAAGAATCGTAAGCTGGGGAATGTTGTGGTGCTATTCGAGCAGATTCCCAGCCCTGGCACCGATCCAAGCTAGGGGCGCAGAGCTTCAGGCCGCTGGTTAAGAATTCTCAGCTTCTTGACCTCTTATATCATCGATGTCATAAAGGATGAAAATCCAGGGAATGACAAGAGCCCCATGAGGTGACATCTGTGCTCTCTGGTGTCTGAAATTGGTGGTCAAGGCTTATATCCAAAATCTTTTCATATAATTGGAATTTAGGCATTAGTTCCTCATTCCCTGTAGGACTGTATGCCTGGCCCAATAGGATTCTTTGGTTTGTAACAGAAAGAATTCCATATGTTACAATGGCATCAACAGTGAACTATGAGACATAATTTGTGTCCAAGTTTATATAGACCTTCTATGTTACTGAATTTCTCTCATGCTAAATGTGGCAGTTTTTTGTTGTTTTTTTTTTTAACTTTTATCCTTCCCTAAGGCCACCAGCAGGTTTGGGAGCCCTTTGGGATATACACAGTGCTTTATAAATCTTCTTTATGGCCTTGATCCCTTCCCCAGGCCATTCCCTGTTTCCGTCTGATCCTAGTTCACAGTGAAGGAGCCTGGCTGCCTTCCCCTTCCTTCTCACCTTTACCAGATTGTCTAGCCTGAGCCCTAAGACTTCCTCTTCAGGCCGAGGCCACCATCCCACTTGAAGCTTTCACATATGCTCTGCTACATCCCCTGTGTTTATTTTTTGGACCTAAATGTAATGTTTATCCTTCTTAAATGTCATCCTGCATTGAAAGGCAGTCTTCTAATTAACTGTTTGATCAAAGGATAATTTAAAACTACTACAACATCTATTTAGAAAGTAAAGAAATAAAAACACAGCATAGTGAGGATGATTACCTGCAACTATGTATATGCTCAGAGGCAAAATGAGAGTCTCAAATGCTTCCATTATTAAAGAATAAAAATAGGTGAAATAAGCCTTCAAATCAAGAAGTTTATAAAAGTATTATAAAATAAATATGAAAAGTGTAGAAGACAGCACAGCCAGAAAATACTGGAATTATTATATAAATCAAGAGCTGTTTCTTTGAGAATTAAATAAAATAGAAAAAAAATTTGACAAATAGAATGAAGGGGAAAACAAATTTAGAACAAGTGTATACTAGATACATTTCCTATTTATAGAAGATATTATATAAATTTTGTGAAATAAATAAATTTGAAAATATAAATTAAATATAATTCTTTGGAAAAAATCTGCCCCCTAAAAATGAAAAATTTACAAAAGAAAAATAGACAATAACCAATGAATTACTTATAAAAGACTCCAAAGTACTGCCATTCTAAAAGACTCTAGGACTAGATTGTTTTACTTATTGTAAGTTCTGAACTTTTAAGGAACAGATAATTCTCATACTATTTAAACTTTTCTAAAACACTATGAAAAGGTAAAACACTATCAGTTTATTTTTAAGTTAAAATCACCATGATGCAAAACTTGCCAAAAATTGCCCCCAAAATATAAAATAGGGAAATGTAAGTATATGTAAAGTTCACCGGTAAATATAGATCCTCCCAAAATCCTAAATAAACACCAGCACACTAATTTGAATACTATACTAACAGAATCATCTTCCACAATCAAATATACTTGAAAGGGGTTAGTGTATGTTCTATTGGAGAAAAAGTGAAAAATTGGAAAATATATAGGAAGTTCAGAAATATTTAATCCTCATAATTCTACCATCCAAAAATATCCACAGGTAACATGTATGTGTCCTTCCAGCATTTTTTCTGTGTGTGTGTTTGTAATTATGATCATGCTGCTTTGTAGCCATAGACTCTCAGGGAAAGACCACACACATATATCCTGTAGATTAGGTCTCCAGTTTATGTGTCGGAGGCTACAGAAGCACAGCTGGGGAAAAGGTGCCCCAGAGAACAGGTGTACAGGCACTGGCACAGATCCCCATGTATCCCTCGAGGGTGCTCACACCTCAGGCCTTCCATGCTTGGACCTCACACAACTAGTAAAGAAGACTTACACAATCTGTGTGCTTAATAATCCCATGTAAGGACCTATTTATAGACATGGGGACCCTTTGGTCCTTAAATAAAAACCAAAGTCACCAAAATCCTATCCTCTCCAGGGAAAAAGCAGAGTCAACACCTAGGTATTCCCAATCATTTTTTCTGCACACTAAAAAGCCTATTTCCTTACAAATATACTGTGAGAATTGTTAGTGATAGAAAATATTTTGCTAATAGGCTTATAATGACAACATACAGAAAAGTATTTCCTCATAAGGCATATCATTTACTCTATTTATTTATTTAACCGATCCCCTAATGTTGGGCATTTTGTTCATTAATCCTTTCCTATTGCAAATCATATAGGAGCATATCTCCTTATAGATAAATGTTTTTAAACATCCCTGATTATTTTCACAGGGTAAATTTCTAGAATTGGAATCCCAGCTCTGTCTCTTATTAGAGAGACCTTATTGTTCTCACTTGTAAATTATCAGAATAAAACCTACACTGTGAGGAGGCAATAGAGGCATAAAGTAACAAGAAATCCTGGGGTCCAGGGTATTGAGGGAGGTATTTTCTGTTTCTCTCCCCTTGGGCACTGGATGCTTTATTCTGACTTACTTATAGAGCTTCTCTTTGATTTTTCTAGATTAATGAAAATATGCAGTTTTGTACTGTCAACAAGTACTATTGTAAATTGCTTTATAGTTTTCATAGCTGATTTCATCTACTCTTTATGATTCCATAGTGTTTCTGGTGGTTACACTTTTTTCTTTGGAGCAGCTTACTCCTCTGTTCCAGTTTCTGTGCATGGCTGAGTGTCTGTCAACTTCCTCCTCCCCAAGCACACACACGCACACACACACGTGCTATCATTCCGATGCTCCTGGCACAAAGTGGGTTCTTAACAAATGTCACCCCAATATCATCCCTTACCCCCATGCTATTTACTCTAAACATAACTTTTAAAGCACTCATCGTTTAATCCTTAACATTTTTATAGCTTCATTTCAGTCGAATCATTTTTCTCACAAGACTACATACATCATTAGTGATATATTCTTTGTAGTTTTGAACATATAATTTATAAAATCTGAGCTTAATTTTTACAATAAGTGGTCATTGAGTAAATGAATTAATACCTAATTTGAGTGGGTGATAAAGTGGGCAAGCACTGTAGCAGATAACTTCATGGGTTTTTTTTAAGATTTTTAAAATTTATTTATCTATAGAGGGCAAGGGAAGGAGAGAGGGAGAGAAATATCAATGTATGGTTGCCTCTCATGCGTCCCCTGCTGGGAACTGGCCTGCAACCCAGGCATGTGCCCTGACTAGGAATTGAACCGCAGTTGTTTGGTTCCCAGGCCCGCACTCAATCCACTGAGCTACACCAGCCAGGGCTATGGTTGTTTTATTGACCAACCTTTAAGACAATTAACCAGACCTGGAGGTTGGACCTATTGAAAGAAAGTGTTCCTTCCACTTGATAAATGTCAAATGGGTGCCCTGTTCTTACACAAGATACTAATGTATATCTCCCCACTCCTGCTAAGTATAGCTAAAATGGTTAGATATCATAGCTAAAATTCTTTTTTTAATATATTTTATTGATTATGCCATTACAGTCATCCAATTTCCTCCCTTTATTCCTCTCACCATACACACCCCCTCACCCCACATGGCCCCCTTTAGTTCATGTCCATGTGTTGTAAGTTCTTTAATTTCTATATTTCCCATACTACTCATGCCCTCCCCCTGTCTATTTTCTCCTCACCACCTATGCTACTTATTCTCTGAACCTTCTCCCCGCTCTCCCCCTACTACTCCCCTGTTGCTAACCCTCCATGTGATCTCCATTTCTGTGGCTCTGCTCCTGATCTAGCTGTCTGCTTAGTCTGCTTTTGTTTTAGGTGTGATTGTTAATAACTGTGAGTTTGCTGTCCTTGCATTGTTCATGTTTTTTATCTTTTTCTTACATAAGTCCCTTTAACATTTCATATAATAAGGGCTTGATGATGATGAACTCCTTGAACTTGACCTTATCTGAAAAGCGCTTTATCTGCCCTTCCATCCTAAATGAAAGCTTTGCTGGATAGAACAATCTTGGATGTAGGTCCTTGCCTTTCATGACTTGGAATACTTCTTTCCAGACCCTTCTTGCCTGTAAGGTCTCTTTTGAGAAATCAACTGACAGTCTGATGGGAACTCCTTTGTAGGTGACTGTTGCCTTATCTCTTGCTGCTTCCAGAATTCTCTCCATTTTAATCTTGGGTAATGTAATGATGATGTGCCTCAGTGTGTTCCTCTTTGGGTCCACATTCTTTGGGACTCTCTGAGCTCCCTGGACTTCCTGGAAGTCTATTTCCTTTGCCAGAATGGGGAAGTTCTCCTTTATTATTTGTTCAAATAAGTTTTCCACTTGTTACTCTTCCTCTTCCCCTTCTGGTACTCGTATAATTCAGATGTTGGAACATTTAAAGATGTCCTGGAGGTTCCTAAACCTCTCCTCATTTTTTTGAATTCTTGTTTCTTCATTATTTCTGTTTGGTTGTTTGTTTCTTCCTTCTGGTCCACTCCATTGATTTGAGTCCCAGTTTTCTTGCCATCACTATTGGTTCCCTGTGCACTTTCCTTCATTTCACTTAGTGTAGCCTTCATTTTTTTCATCTAATATGCGACCAAAATCAACCAGTTCTGTGAGCATCCTGATCACCTTTGTTTTGAACTGTGCATCTGGTAGGTTGGCTATCTCTTGGTCACATAAATGTATTGGCTCTGGGGCTTTGATTTGTTCTTCCGTTTGAGCCATAATTTTTTGGTCTGGTCAGGCCTGTTACGTATGAGAGGTGGAGCCTTAGGTGTTCACCAGGGTGGGGCAACCCAAGTCTCTGCGTTTTGATGCTGTATGTGGGGGCAGGGTCAGAGAGGGAACAATGGGGCTTGCTCCACTCTCCTTTGGATTTCAGTCCCCTCTGCCACTTTCCACAAGCAAATTGGGCCCTTCTGGTGCTGGTTCCTGGGTGGGTGGGCCTGTGTATGTTCTAGGACCCTGTGGGTCTCTCCAATGAACTCTCTTGTGAGACTGGGAGTCTCTCCCAGGACCTCAACCCCCACAAGTTTTTTCAGTCAGTGCTTTTAGGCTTTATTTCCCATCGCTGGGGCCCTGGGTTGCGAGGTCTGTCTCACTACCCATTTTCACCTGGTTTATCTGCGCGCAAATGTGTAACCGTTGTCAGCCAACCGCCTTGTGCGCCTCACTGGGTCTGCTCATTTCCTTTCTGCACCCGGGTCTGCCAACCACCACTTCTTCCTGCCATGACCCCTCTCCACCAGCCTCCGACTTCGTCGTTCTTACCGGTCTGGATGAATGGTTCGTTGTCAGACTTCTGTACAGTTCAATTTTCTCTCTGTTCTGGTTGTGTTTTTTGTTTCTAAATCTTCATTGTCCTTAAATATGGTTGTGTGAGGAGGCACGGTGTTTCCACCTATGCCTCCATCTTGGCCGGAAGTCCTGTAGGCTAAAATCTTAGATATCATGTTTAAAGCAAACATAAGACTGAAAGGTAGAGAGAACGCAGGTCAGCTTGGGACTTCAGGCCCAAGGAAGGACATGGCAGTAAGTTCCCTGGGTTTCCCTTTCTTATATAGCCCAGAGTAGATGCTGGAAAAGCTGACAACCTGGAAATGCCAATAGGCAAAGATTTTTTTCAGATTCCCTGGAATGCCAGCTCTCTCTAGTTCAAGGACCAGGAAATTGATATCTGAGTAAGAAGAAAACGTTTAGACAATAAATGCTCTATTCCAGCCAAACACCATGAAAAAAAAAGTGGCCTCATCCTCATCCTCATGAGCAAAGGCCAAGTGGGAAGCCTAGAATTCCTTCCACTCTTGCCCAACCATAAGGAGAGACCACCTCTGCACCCTTGCTGGTGTGGTTTAAGTGGAATACTGCTAAAACAAGCAGTATTTTTTAAACCAAAAGTCTTACAATACCAGATAATGTTCTGGATATAATAGAAAATCACTCTTTATACCAAGGACCTGAAAAAATCTCAGCTTGAATGAGAAAAAACAACAGATGCCAATACTGAAGTGACAAATATTTAAATTCTCTGATAAGGGTTTTAGGAGCCATTATAAAAGGCTTCAATGAGCAATTAAACACACTTGAAACAAATTAATAAACTGAGTCTCAGGAAACAAAATACAAAGAATCAAGTAGAAATTTTATAACTGAAAAATACAATAACTGAAATTTTAAAATTCAGAGAATGAGCTCAATGGTACAATGAAGAGAACAAAGGAGTCTATGAACTTGAAAGTAGTACAATAGAAATTTCCAATATGAACAACAGAGAAAAACCAAAGGAAAATAAAGAAGAAAGAAACAGCTCCAGGAACCTTTATGTCTATAAGAAAAGACTTAACACTTGTGTCATCAGAGAACTAGAGTTAGAGGAGAAAGAATGTGGGCCTGAAAAATTATTCAAAAGGCATTTAAAGAAATACTGTAATTTTCCAAGTTTTGCAAAAACACATAAGCCTGTGTATTCAAGAAGTTGAGCAAACTCCAAACAGAATACATCCAAATACATTCATGCCATGATAAATCACAGTCAAACTTCCAAAAACAAAAGACAAAAGAAAAAATCTTGAAAGCATAAATAAACACCTTACCTGTAGGGGTAAGTAATGAGAACAGTTTGTTCATTGCCATTTTTCCCCTTCATACCTGTGTTCTTCTCTCTCTCACTCTTTTTCTTCATCTTCTTAAAGCAGTCCCTTTAGCATATCTTCCAGTGCTGGTTTGGTGGAGGTATATTCTTCTAGCCTTCTTTTGTCTAGGAACTCCTCATTTCACCTTCATTTTAATTGAGAGCTTTGCAGGTTAGAGTAGTCTTGGTTGCAGTCCTTTGCTTTTCATTACTTGGAATATTTCTTGCCATTCCCTTCTGGCTTGTAGTGTTTCTGTTGAGAAATCATGTGCTAGCCTTATAGAGGCTTTTGACCTGGCAATTCCACTGCTGGGATTATACCCTAAGGATCCTGAAGCACTAATTCAAAATAACCTGTGGGCCCTGGCTGGTGTAGTTCAGTGGATTGAGTGCAGGCCTGCAAACCAAACAACCACAGTTCAATTCCCAGTCAGGGCACATGCCTGGGTTGCAGGCCAGTTCCCACCAGGGGATGCATGAGAGGCAACCATACATTGATATTTCTCTCCCTCTCTCCTTCCCTTCCCCTCTAAAGATAAATACATAAAATCTTTAAAAAAAGAACCTGTGCACCACAATGTTGATAGCATTGCAATTTACAATAGCCAAGTGCTGGAAATAGCCTAAGCGCCCATCACTAAATGAGTGGATCAAAAAACTGTGGCAAATTTACACAATGGAATACTACACAGAAGAAAGAAAGAAGGAACTCCTACCCTTCATGACAGCATGGATAGAACTGCAGAGCATTATGCTAAGTGAAATAAGCCAGGCAGTGAAAGACAAATACCATATGATCTCACCTATGAGTGGAGCCTAATCAACAAACAAACAAGCAAGCAACATAGAACCAGAGAATTGAAATAAAAAACAAACTAGCAGTAACCAGAGGAGCAGGGGTAGGGGAATAATGGGGAAAGGATCATCAAGGAACATGTATAAAGGACACGTGAACAAAGAAGCAGGGAGGGGAAGATTGAAGGTGAGAGGTGGAGGTAGGTAGGATTGAGGAGAGTAATTGGGGGGTGGGGAATGGGGACAAGTGTAGTTGAACAACAATAATAAAAAAATTTTTTTAAACAATGAAACCAGTTTGAATGACACTGGCTTTAGAAACTGTGGAGGCCAGAAGGAAGTAGCACATCATTTTTCATGTATTGAAAGAAAATAATTGTCAACCTAAAATCCTATATCCTTTGAAAATTTCCTTCAGGGTTGAAGGACAAATGAAGTTATACTGAGATGAAAGAACCCTGAGAGCATTTGTCACCAGGAGACCTACCCAAAAACAATGGCTAAAGAAAGTTCCTGAAACAGACAGGAAATGTTAAAAGAAGGAACCTTGAAAAAATAAAATGAAAGAAGAAAAATAGAAAGAGTAAAAACAATGAATTTGCCTACTCCTCTTGTAGTTTCCAAATGATGTTTGACACTCAAAGGATAATTTGAAAATGAGTTGATGTGGTTCTCAATGTATATAGAAAAAATTGTTAAGACAATTAAGGTAGCAAGGTGTCTGCACTTCACCTAAGCTGGTAAAATGACAATACCAGTTGACCATGAAAAATTATGTATAATGGAGCATCTAGAAAAGTGATTTAAAACTGTGTACAAAGAGATCAATTTAAAAATACTGTGGATAAATCAAAATGTAATTCTATTTTTATATCCTTATAATTCTATTTCAGTGGTTGCCAGAGGCTGAAGAAGAGGGCGAGGAATGGGTTAACTGTTTTGTTTTGTTTTTAGTTTAAATAAATTGAATGTAAATATATAAATAATTTGAATGAAAGAGAGTGAAGGTATTAGCCAAAGAACATATGTGCATAACCCACAGACACAGACAACAGTGTGGTGAAAGCCAGAATGAAGGTGTGGTGGGGACTCTGTGGAAATGGGCAAAGGGAGGAAGGGGACATGGGTAATGGATAGAGAAAAAGATAGATAGATAGATAGATAGATAGATAGATAGATAGATAGATAATTCTAAAACAGATTTTTAAGGAAAAGGAAAGCAGAGAAAAGGAAATAGAGGGATCAAACAGAAAACAAATATAAAATGGCATATTCAAGCTCTAACCATATTAATAACAACATTAAATGTGAAAGGCCTAAATTCACCAATTAAAAGATGGAGCTTGGCAGAGAGGATAAATAAACATAACCCAACTATATGCTGTCCACAAGAAACTCAGTTTATTTTTATTTTATTTTATTTATTTTATTTTTAATTATATTTTCATTATGCTATTACAGTTGTCCCAATTTTCTCCCTATATCCCCCTTCACCCAATACCCCCCGCTTCCTCAGACAATCCCCACTCCATCGTTCATGTCCATGGGTCATGCTTATAAATTCTCTGGCTACTCCCTTTCTTATACTGTACTTCACATCCCCATAACTTCTGTAACTACCAATTTGCACTTCTCAATCCCTTTACCTTTTCACCCATTCCTCCATCCCCTCTGGGAACCATTAAAATGTGTTCCACATCCTGGACTTGTGTGACTTTTCCTGTCATCAAATTGGGGAAGTTTTTCATCATTACTTTCTCAGACAGGTTTTCTATCCCTTGCTCCTCCTCTTCTCCTTCTGGTATCTCTATTATATGGATATTATTACATTTCATGTTCTCCTGCAGTTCCCTTAACCCCTCTTTATTCTTCTTTAGTCTTTTTT
>PVKM010017775.1:0-16792 GCA_004027735.1 Carollia perspicillata
TAAGTAGCCTCCAGGACAACTTCAAGAAGTCCAACATTTGCAGCATATGGGTATCAGAAGGAGAAGAGAAACAGCAAAAAAATTTGGAAACCTATTTGAAAAAATAATGGAAGAAAACTTTCTGGATTTGGTGAAAGATAGACATGCAAGTCCAGGAAGTACAGAGAGTCCCAAACAAGATGGATGCAAAGAGGCCCACTCCAAGACACATCATAATTAAAATGCCAAATGCCAAATGTTAAAGATAAAGAGAGAATCTTAAAAGCAACAAGAGAAAAGAAGTTAGTTACCTACAAAGGAGTTCCCATAAGACTGTCAGCTGATATCTTAAAAGAACTTTGTAGGCTAGAAAGGATTGGGAAGAAATATTCAAAGTGATGGAAAGCAAGAGCCTACGGCCAAAATTGCTCTACCCTGCAAAGATATCACTTATAATCAAAGGACAGATAAAGAGTTTCCTAGACAAGAAAAAATTGAAGGAGTTCATCATCACCAAACCATTATTATATGAGATGTTAAAGGAACTTATTTAAGAAAAAGAAGATCAAAACTATTAATGCCATTTTAAATGGCAAAAATGCAAATCTATCAAAAATTGTATCTAAACAACAAACTAAGCAAACAAGAAGAACAAAATCAGAATCATGGATACAGAGAGCATTTTGATGGTTGCCCAGTGATATAAAGGTATGAGGAAATGCGTGAAAAGGTGAGGGGATTAAGAAGTACAAATACATAGGTACAGTATAGCCATTGGGATGTAAAGTTCAGTATAGGAAATGGAGTAGCCAAAGAACTTATATATCTGACCCATGGATGTGAACAATGATGGGGGCATTGCCTGAGGGAATGGGGCAACAGGGGAAAAATCAGGACAACTATAATAGCATAATCAATAAAACATAATTTAAAAAAAATGGAAATCATATAGTAAAAAATAAAATAAAATCTTACGGTGAAAAAATAAAACTAAAAAAGAAAATGAGTCTGGAATTTGGGGTAGATGTGTGGGCCAGAGATACATATTTTAGAGTCATTATTATATAGATGGCATTAAAAAAACAAGAGGCTGCATGAAACTGCTCAGGGGAGGGTACAGAGAGAAAACAATGTCCAGGGCTTAAGGCCTGGTGCACTACAGTGATAAGAGGTCAAATGCATGAGGAAGAACCAGCAAAAGAGACAAGAATGAGTGGCCAGGGTGGTAAGAGGCAACCCAGGATGGTGTGGTTCTTGGATGCCAGCTGATGATGTTGTTTCCAGGGCAGAGGGAGTAATCAATCGTGTTTGCCAAATGCTATAGATAGTTCAGTAAGATGAGGGCTGAAACCTGATCATCAGGTTTAGAAACGTGGAAGTCACTGGTGACTTTGAGTGTATGTATACTTAATGTGTATCAGTTTTTAAGAATCTAAAATCAATTCTGAGGCACTGCAAAATTGAATTTGTGGACCAAAGTGTAGAGGGAGCAATGCCAAGGAAAATATATCCTTTGTGCTTAAGTGTCTAACTACCTTCTCTAGGTATCCTGTTGCCTCTTTGCTGATCAAACCACAACAACCTATTTCTGTCTCAATGATAAGGTTAGAAGTGCAGTCAATACACCTTGGTCTTTGAGTCTCTGTAAGCTTCAAGGTTTTGTTTCTGTTGTCATTAAATGCTACCACAGTAACTGGGACATAGTAGAAAATTAATAAATATCAAATGAATATAGATAACAGATAGATGTAGATGTAGATATAGATATAGATAGATTTAAACATGAATGTTGTTGGGTAAGTAGGTGTTAGCCAATAAATATTTTTTTTCTTCTACTCTGTGTTAGTCTGAACTCTCCAAGAAGAAGACCCTAAGATGAATTAGCTCTGCAAGAGATTCATTAGGGGAAATTCCTTTGAGGGAAAGGTAGCAAGTGAGGCAGATGGGGTTGAAAGAGCCATTAGAAAAAAAAATTGGCAAAGCTGATATGGAGTCCTTGAGCCGAGGATATCCAGCAGAGGAATCTTTGTCATCCAGGAAAGGGCATGACTTATAATCCTGTCCCACTTGGTCACTGCCTGGGGACAGCCCATAGGAAGGGTGACCATGAAACCAGGTGGAGTTTTTCAGGGTGCAGTTTCTGGAGTTGTTCAGCTATACTACACTTTTCAAAGCCACCTCACCTCTCATATCTATTTGTAGCTTTTTACTCGATATTGTGTATAAATGAGTGAATGCAAATGAAAATACCAAAGGAAATCTGAACAACCATCTTTTTCAGAATCCCCAGTCAACTACCTGAATATCCATAATGCTTCTTAGTTAAATAAGTCAACCAGTGGCAACAAACCATAGTTTAGGTGACTTAGAATTATTAGAAGACTAGCCTTTTATCATAAAAGTCTAACACATTATTGCTATCTCATATTTTATGATTCCACATCTTTTCATAGACAAGCTAAGTAAAAAAGACAAAGGATACTCTATCTGTTCTGCTTCCAATCAGCCCAGACCCCAGCTTGCTTCCTCTTCTTCCATTTCAGTCCTCTCCCCACCAAATTCTTGTCAAGGTTACTCCTTAGGCTGTTGTTTAACTTCTACCCCACAAAGTCAAACAAAGCCACTTGCTCGAAATCTGTTTTTCAAAGGAACCCTTCCATCCGTGAATGCATACTTGTGTTTTTATAAAAACGTGACTCAACGACCATGTAGTAAGAACATATTTTTTGCAAAGGTGTGTATTGGTGAGTCAAGTTAGTCGTTTTTAATAAAGGAAAGTCTGAAAGAAAACATCTGGCTGTCTCTTCTCAACACTGTGTGCTAAGATTTTTGTAATATAATGTATTCATTTTCCAAAGAAGAAAACTGAGTCATGAGATGAAGAATTATTTTATTTATTTTATTTTTGCAGTTTTCTGTGATACAAAAGTCAGAAATCTTACATTAAACTTTCTCACCCTGTACCACACTCGATCACTTACCTTAAATTGCATGGCCACAGGCTGAGCACATTAGTACCTAAGAATCACACATTGTGTGTGCATGAGAGAATAACTAACTGCTTTTGAACCTGAATATTGATTCTTCAATGGTCTGTCCTATTAGACATACTATTACACTTGAATGAAGCAATTTCTTTTCAGTGTTGCAGAGGAAGAAAATAATAGCTACAGGACAGATTTTCCTGTCTCTTAGTATATAGTTAATTAAACGAGAACCGCTCTTTTTAATTTACCAGTAACCACGTTAGCCCTTGGTTTTATCATTCTCCCCAGTAATGTCTATGTACTTAGATTTTAAAGTAGGTGGGGGAAAGAGGATCACAGTAGAGAGGAAAACTAAGTTTTCCTTTTTCTTCCCCAGGGTAAAGAAAGGCATTAATAACTATATAGTAATGGATTTTCTAATTGTACATTTTCTTTTCAGGATGAAAAACTCAACTGCACCATCCATGTAGCACATCTTCTACTATTTCTAAAGACAAAACAAAAACTCTATAGAAGTTTATTCACCTTACTTAAAACATTTATTTACTGAGAGCTTGATTTTTCCATGCTAAGAAGTTGAGCAATTTAATGGAGTTGAAACAGTTTCCACAGGTCTCAAAAGGACCATTCCTATTTTGGAGCCTCAAGGTTGGTCACTGACTCAGAGTCTTAGGAAGTTCCAGAAGATGCGTCGCCTACTATTTTGTTCAATACGGCAGTGGTCAAAACTCAGCCTGAAGACAGCAATGGACCTGTATGTGCAGCCCTCTGCAAAAGGGGAAAAGTGGCTGTTCTAATTTGTGGTGACTGGATATAATACTGTGTTCTCTAAAAGATTTGATATGAAACCACCACACTTAGAATTATGAATACTGGAAATATCTGTCAATTTTATTTTGTATAATAAATTACAATTTTTTTAAAGTGTGGTCTTGGTCAGTAATATTGAATGCTGGTTCCCACCCTTTATTGGTCTGGCCACACTTGCTGGAATCCTGTGGACAGAGACAAACCAAGATTTCCCTGTATAGGTGAAAATCTGTACAATTTTTGGCCTCATTCACAAAGACGTCAAAAAAAGAGATTATGCAAGTTTCATTCCAGAAGTTTCTTTTCTTATTTTTTTCCATGATTCTTAGTCCCTTAAAAGTTATTGTTTGTTTACTTAAAAAAAAATACTCATGAGTACTTTGGGCCGCTTCTGCACCAACTTTCCAGGCTGCAACAATAATGGTTATCTTATGCTTCACTCAAAGATCTTATATCCCAGACTTAAAAAACCTGAAAGTATGTCTTTTTATTTTTTCATGTAATAAATTATTTTGGCCCACACTGAGTTCTGTGGGGAAGGCTGCAGCTGACACAGATCCGGAGTCTCCCAGGGCAGGGGCACAGGGCCCCTAGCTATGCAGGACACTCCTGGGTGCTTGTTTCAGTTTGGCTTCCTCTCTTCTGTTTGCTTAATCCTCACATTGTTAGCAGAGCAGAGAGAGCAAGGACAGGGGAGGCCTGCCTCTGCCACTTCTTTCTCTGCCCCACCCCCATTTTTTAGAATCAAGTAAACATTTCCTAGAAATCTTCCAGAGCTTTCCACTATCTTTTCACTAGCCAGACTTTGGCTCTAAGACCATTGCTAAAACGATTACTAATAAAAGAATGGGATTGCTGTGTTTGGCTTAGACTATTTCAGATCAAGTAGATGTTGGGAAATCAACCATAAGAGCTATAGCAGGCAGGTAAACAAGTCACAGATTGCAAGATTGAAATTGTTGAATCATAAAGAGACATAACTGTGTTTTGGGTGTTAAATCTCAAGAACTTATTTCCAGCTGGGGATTAAAAAAACCTGATTTCTGGAGTAGAATACTAGAATTATACAGAAGATGAAAAAGAGCATTTTAATTTGCCAGTCAAAAAGAAAAAGAAAAAGGATGGGGCATATATAAAGTTACCAGGTACATTTGGCCGAAGCATAGATATGTCTGCTATTACGATAAGCCCACATCTCAGAGGTTCGCAGTAGTTCCCCTTTCTCCATGGTTTTACTTTGCATGAACTCAGTTACTTGTGTCCAACTGTGGTCCAAAAAATACTAAATGAAAAACTCCAAAAATAGCCAATTCCTAAGTTTTAAATTGTGCGCTATGTTGAGTAAAATGATGAAATCTCATGCGGTCCTGCTCCATCCACTGGGACATGAGTCATCCCTTTGTCTCCCTGCCTCATACTCTCCTCCCCTGTTATTTACTCACCGATAGCCACCATGGTTACCAAATCGACCGCCCTGGCATCACTGTGCTCACGTTCAAGGAACCCTTAACATACTTCATAATGACCACGAAGCACCAGAGTAGTGATGCTGGCAATTTGCATATGCCCAAGAGAAGTCATAAAGTGCTTCCTTTAAGTGAAAAGGTAAAAGTTATCAACTTAGTAAGAGAAGAAAAAAAGTTTATGCTGAGGTTGCTAAGATCTATGATACGAGTGAAATTCTGTCTGTGAAATTGTAAAGAAGTAAAAAGAAATTTGTTCCACTTTTGTCGTCACACTTCTAACTGCAAAAATCATGGCCACAGTGCGTGGTAAGTACTTAGTTAAGAAGGAAAACCTATTAAACTTGTGGGTAGAAGTGAATTAGAAATGTGTTCTGAATGATGGCAATGGGTTGCACCGGAAAGCACTGGACCTGTATATCAGTGACACCAAGCCATTCACTGGAAGTGAGGCACAGTTACTATAAGATATTTTCAGAGAAAGAGAGAAAACATTCATATAAGTATTATTATAATATATTGTTATAATCATTCTATTTTATTTTTAGTTATTGTTGTTAATCTCTTACTGTGCCTACAATGTAAGCTAAGTTTTATCACAGGTATGTATGTGTAGGAAAAACATAGTATCTAAAGGTTTTGGTACTATTCACAGTTTCAGATCTCCACTGGGGGTCCTGGAAAGTATCCTCTGTGGATAAGAGGCAACTACTGTAAACACAACTATTGTTGTCTTGCTCAAAAATCTGCCAACTGTCTATAGCTCTGTTTGACCCTATTCTAAGTATCTTCTTATTCGGGGCATCAGGCTAGAGGAGCAGCCTCTAGCTGGGATATGCTCCTCTTATAGCAGAAAGCAGAAACCTAAATCTATAAAGAAGTTTCTCACGGCCCAGTGGTCTGGCGAATGTTGAGGTATTTTTTCAGAGATGAACCCAAAATTGCATTATCTTGTGCCTCCTGCCACTAAGAATGAGGCACAATGGCTGGTAGGACTCTGGACTCAGGAGGCAGCATGTGTCATAGGTAAGTGTGCTATTCTATGAAGTTTACCAAGTTATCCTTAAGCTAGCTAGTTTTGCAAGGTGTCAAGAGCAAGAGAAGGATCTACAGCAGGTCCAGGCCACTACATAAACTGCTCTACAACTTGAGTGCTTTGATCTAGAAGATCAGAGGGTGAGTGAAATAGCTGATGCCAGATGAGGTCTTTGAAAACTTTGATAGGAGTATCACTATGCAGACTTCTGAAATTTGGATGCATAGCTGTTCCCTTTTCTGAAAACTAACTAGTGTTCTCCTCAGGAAAATCATGTCCTTGTTTGCTGCTGGTAGAAAATAAATATTCAACCATAGAAACCAAATTATTACCAGTCAAACTGCAACTGCCTCCACAGAATAATGGCTTTTCCTTCTCCCTTCCCAATCTTGTGCAAATTGTTCCCACTGGCAAATTCTAACCTGGAGCAATATGGCATAAGAGATTGGGGAAATGTAATCCCTGGTTTCTCTGCAATGCACAGGCCCTAGAGGAGGTGGCAGTAATGCCAAGTTGGCAAAGGAAAATGAGATTGGAAAGAGAGACTAGTACTCATTCATGGAGAGCCTTAAATGAAATCGGTGATAAGAAAAGAGGTAATAGAGAGTTATGTAAAGTTTTAGGTAGAAGAATGGCATGACCAAGGATTAACTCCAAAGCTCTTTCAAAGTGCTCTATAGATAGAAAAGTCACAGATGGACCCAATAGAATCATAATGTTTACTCCTTAACTGTTTTCCTTTGTGCCTGGTACTGAAATATATCCTTTTGCTTAACCTTCACATTTAAATCCTTTTAATCCTTCATCTAGTATCCTCGCAAGGTAGGTTTTAACATATCTATTTTTTAGGTAAGAAAACTGAAATTCATAGAGATTAAGGAACTTGCTTAACTTCCTCCAGTTAAGAAGGTGTAGGACCTGGTACCTAAGCAGGTTTTCCCAATTCCAGCCTCCAAACACTTTCACTTTTATTAAACTGTCTCTCCCTATGAACTAAGATGCAGAGACTGGAGCCCTACAGCCAGAGAATGTCCAGGGAATACACAACTCTGAGGGGCTGAAATCTCTTTGCACTCAATTGTTTATTTATTCCTCCATTCAGCAAATAACGAGGAGCTAAAAGTTAGGCAATTTTGAGGAGATTTGAAGGGCACTCTTTTAGCATGCCTTAAACTGTGTTTCTTTAGACGTTATATTTAACTTGGGTCCAGATGAAATAAACTCAATCACAATTGCTCCCAAGAAGGAAATATATGGCTGTTTTATATCTGTGTCTAGCACATAGTAATTGCTCAATAAAGATTTAATAGGAAATGTGAAGACTAAGTGACAGGCTGATAGGATGAGAAGAACCACACAGAATTTACCTCTACCATGGCAGTAAGAATCAGCTGGTAGCCTTTCTCTTGCTGATGGGACTGGTCTTTTAAACCTGCAGCATGAGCTCTCCCTCACACACTCTCCAGTTTGAGAGCTAATTGCCCAATAGCTCTTTCTGCCTCAGTCTCACTTCCCACTAACCCCTTGCCACAAGGTTAAGTGTCTAAAACAGACACCTCATTCGCCATGCTATTCTCCCAATGACAAACCACCAAAGGTCCCCCATTTGACGCCAAAGTTTAGCATAACATCTAAGGCCCCTTGGGGAGTCTGTCTTCAGACAATCCTTCAGCTTTCTTGCCATCATTTATCACCAGCCCTTCCCTCACCCCAAATCCGACCCCCTGGACCCTACACTCCATCCATAAACAAGACTATTTGCAATTTCCCAAATACTCTGGACCCTCTTCCATGGCTCCAATGGAACCCCAACTAACCCCTCAAGATACAGCAGCTCAAAAGTGGCCTCAACTGTCACACCTCATGCAGAGCTAGTCACACCTTCTGCTGAGATCAACAACACTTCGTTTACAGCTCTTCTGTAGCTCTTCCCATAGTATTCTGACGACATATTTCCATGTCTAGCTCTTCTCAGACCAGAGAAAGCTCAGAAATGAGTCTTTTTTGACTTTGCCTACATGGTTCCCAGAGAGGTGGCCAGCAGATCATAGATGTTCAGCAAATGGTGGTCAGATGAATAAGCCTATATAGTGAGCGACAAAGATGCTTCCACTCGGCCACAAGGCTTTGATCCAGTCTTCTTTGCCTGGGTGTTCATTCTGGTTGCAGAGGGTTCCATGGCCCTGTGTCTGCCATGGCCAGCAAATGAGAAACTTCCCATGAATGCTGGGTGGTGAATGGGTCATGTCTCTGCAGTCACAAAACTGTCCTCCTTGGGTAAACAACCTGGGATTGTGTGTCTGTGACCAGGGAAGGCCCAGGAGATTGTCCACTGAAAGACTGAGAGGTTTAATTCTGAGATGCTAGCCTTTGGATCAGCCTGACCTGCTTTCACCCTGGCTCGGTTCTGACTCGTTTGCCTGGTAGTGAAGGCTACTTTATGAAAAGTGAAAACACACATTTGTTGATTTTGTAAAGCTGGTGCTTGTGTGCATTTCATCAAGACATTTTCTCAAAAAAGGGGCCGATGTAAATTTTTTTTTAAGTTTGGTAATGTAGAAGATATGACCAGACATGCTCTCTTGCAGCTGAAAAATATTCCCTTCCCCTTTGCAGCAAGTTTGAGGATGACGGCAAACTTTCATCTGTTCTGACAAGATAACACAGACATTTTCCTCAGGGAGAAGCGATTGATCATTTGGTTCTGCCCAGGAACAACATGGAATGTATAAAAGCACTCACAGGACTTCATTCTTTATAGCTCCCTCCTTTGAAAACATGTGAGAACACACAGCATGTTCTTCATTACACAAGGAGCCCACTTGTGATTTTTATTTTAAAGCCTCTTGAGTACTGGGAGCTATGACAAGAGGCCATTTCTGCTCCATAATGCAGACCAAGAGGAGCTCTTCCCAGCCTCCAAACATGCCCCTCACCTGACTACTTTGGTTGACATTCATCTCACCTCTCTCTGAACTCTTAAAAGCTCTTTATGCCTGAAGCTTTCTGCAGAACATTTATTAGAGATTGCATTGTGTCATGTGCTTTCCTCTTATGTTTCACATTGTTTCAGGTAGATTTAAAACTTCTGAAGGACGGGGACCTACCATCTACTTCTCTGGTAATCCTTAGAGTGCCTAGCACAATGCTGAGTATATAAATCATGCTTAATAAATATTTTGATTGATGTATTTCCCAAAAACAGGTTGTAAAAAGGATGTGTGAGAGAAGATTAATCATGTCATGTCACTTTTCAGGCAACTTCATGAGAAGCCATCATCAACTTATAACTGAACATTATTTCTTTTTGTAACCCGGATAACAAACAATCATTTATAACCAGTGACACATACAGTTCCCTGTCAGCCTACTGCTGGTTGCATAGTTTGTGCCAACCTGGAGATGGTTTTTAGTAATAGGATTAAAATAGTATCACATTCTTGAGACTAGCCAAGATACGTCTACCTGGGGAAGTCTGTGTGTCATTCTGTTGTCACACAGACCTTAAAAGTGATAACTGAGAGCGGTGGAGACTGGTGTGAAGGCATTTCAAAAGATAATGCAATTAGATTCATTTTTGGGAAATCAGTGGACATACTAGAATTACTTATTTAGACTACAGAAAAGCTGACAAAAATACAATCGAAGTTTATATGATATTATGGTTTTGAAATAACTTTCCTTTTGTAAAAAAAGTTTATAAAATAATGAAGATAAACTGCATATTTAATATGCATAGTTGCATATTAAATCCTATAATTCTACCACTGATAGACACTTGGCAAACAACAGGCTTGAAGAACTCAGTTAGTGATCATGTGATTAAAAATACACATATATCTTAGAAGGACAGGAATCAATTAATGGTACATAGAGCCACAATATATTATTAAAGAAATCAGGAACATTTGGGGTTCTTGTGCTGAAAGGCACATTACCACACTTTCTTGCAAAAATGTAACTTGATAGATAGCCTTATCAGACACACAGTACTAAGGGGGATGGGGGAATTGGGCTTCCCTATTATTGTGTCTTAAGTGGTTATCTCTAGTCTGAAATTATTTTTCCTTTCCTTGGATTCCTACCGACTTTTATCTTTATAATTAATATAATCTGTATACTTTCTGCCTTTTATTACAAATACGTGCATGTCATTTATCCCACTAGGTTTAGGGGTCTTTAACTAATGACAGAAATAATGATAAGGATGATAATGATGGTAATAACAGCTAACATTCATTATGTCCTTACTATGTGCCATGCTTTACTGGGCTTCATTGATTTATATTCACCTAATCATATTGCATATTCATCTTCACATGTTTATTAGGCTTAAGAGCACTTGGAATAAAATTATCTATGAAATCAACAAATGATCAGTAACCTCAATGTTTTCTTTTCCCCTTGAGTAACCTGGGAACATGGGCAAATAGAGATCCAAATCTATGACTGTTTTTTCTCTTCCTCTTAATTTTTGAGAAGCCTTTTCTACTAGGCGGGAAAGTCACATCTTCTGACGACATATTTACCTGCAGTCTCTAGCGCAGTGGTATCTGCCTAACATGTCCTCAGAAAATGCCCTTTGACTTTTATATATTCCACAGTACCAATTAAGTGATGATTATAGCTTGGGAACATCACTGTGGGTCATATATAAGCAACATGATACTAAATTTGCAATGAAATCAATATACAGTGTCCCATGAATCTCATCAAAATAAAAAGCTTCTGCACGACTAAAGAAAACAGCATTAAAATTAAAAGAGAACCAACCATATGGGAAAACTTATTTGCCAATGATACCTTGGACAAGGGTTTGATCTCCAAAATATATAAAGAACTCACATGACTCCATTCTAAGAAGACAAGGAACCCAATTGAAAAATGGGAAAGGAACTTGAACAGACACTTCCCCAAGGAGGACATACAGAGGATCCAGAGACATATGGAAAGATGCTCAGGATTGCTAGCTATCAGAGAGATGCAAATGAAAACCACAATGAGATACCACTTCACACTGGTCAGAATGGCCATCATAAACAAAGCAACAAACAACAAGTGTTGGAGAGGTTGTGGAGAAAAGGGGGCCCTAGTGTACTGTTGGTGGGGTTGCAGACTGGTACAACCACAATGGAAAACAGTATGAAATTTCCTCAGAAAACTAAAAACACAGACTGGTGCCTTTTTGTTGGGAACTGCTTTGTCTGGTTTCAGGAGTTGTAACCACCCCCTGTGTCTAAGGCTGAGTGAGTGACCTCTGGACTGTGAGCCACTGAGGAAACAACACTTATCTCCCTGACAAGAGCACTGCTTCTGCCATCTCTAGCCCCTAACACTTGGTCGGTTAGTCAGAGTCTGTGGGTACGACCCCTCAGAGGAGAGGCAACCCAAGCAGACATGATCATGTGGGAGGCCATCAAGAAAGGACTTGGGCGCTGCAGCTAAGTGAAGGCAAAGGACCCTCAACCTCCTTGGCTATTTTGACATAGCCTGAGTCCCCTTACCATCTGGGAGAAGCTCTGAGAGAAGCACTTCCTGGCTCTAATCCACTTAAGCCTGAATCTTGACGGGGAGGGGGTGCAGCCCTCTGCAGGCTAGAGCGGTTTCCCGGGTAATCGGGCATAAGAAAGAATATGTTAAATACTGTGAAACCTGCTTTTGTTTAGAATGCTCTCAGTTAAATAAGGACCCAAGCAAGAAGTGAGTTTGTTCCTCAAAGTTTTATGGCTCTTTAGCTATCTGACTCTGACTCAAAATAGGCCCTCAGAGTTCTTTGTTATCTACTATTTGACCCTTACTGCTTGACATTGATTTATGAGCCGTACCTGTATCCCTGTGTGTTGCAAACCTAATAAATACCATTGAGGTAAGGACTCGTGGCCTTTCTCCCCTGAGAGACTAGCCCCTTTCCTCCCCAAGCAGATCATGTCTTGGTAGCATTATGTTCATCCGTGGTGGATGGGGGGACTTGCCCAGAGTTTCCCCCACACCTTTTGACCCAGCAATTCCACTGCTAGGATTATATCCTAAGAACATTGAAACACCAATCAAAAAGAATCTATGCACCCCGATGTTCACAGCAGCACAATTTACAATAGCCAAGTGCTGGAAGCAACCTAACTGCCTATCAGTAAATGAATGGATCAAAAAACTATGGTACATTTAGACAATGGAATTCTACACAGTAGAAAGAAAGGAGCTCCTATCCTCTGCAACAGCATGGATGGAAGTGGAGAGCATTATGCTAACTGAAATAAGCCAGGTGATGAAAGACAAATACCATATGATCTCACCGTTAACTGAAACCTAATCAATAAAATAAACAAGCAAGCAAAATATAACCAAAGATATTGAAATTAAGAACAAGCTGACAGTAACCAGAGGGGAGACCAGAGGGAATAATGGGGTGCTGGGGGAAGGGTGAAGGGTTTACAGGAACAATTATAAAGGACACATGGACAAAACCAAGGTGGGGTGGAAATAGGCGGGGGAAGGTGGGGATGGCTGGGGTGGTAGGGAAGGGTGGGGGGAAAAGGCGGAAAATTACTTGAACAACAATAAAATTCAAAAGTATTTAATAAAAAAAAAGCAGTTGCTTAAACAAACAAACAAAAATACATAATGTCCCATGAAGATAATATAGTATAGAATATATATGTGTGTATATGTATGATATTAAATATATATGTATATATGATATAAATCTATAAATAACTTTTAATCCTAGGAGAGAATTATTCCATCTGTCCCATAAATTCATTGATTCCAATATTTTAGTAAAAACATTCTATTTTCTATCTCTTTATATAAGATATAGAATGTCTTTAATAAGATATGGAATGTATCTATCTATCTTTCACATATTCCTGATAAGCTCTGCAATAATTTTGAGAAGTCCCTGTATGTTTCTAACTACTTTGTCTACCTCTGAGAAGTGAGTGGGCTCTAAAATGTGTTGGTTTGAAACCTTTGGAAACCATGAAAATAGTCAAACAGAAACTGCAAGTGTTATTCTAAAGCTCTAAAAAAACTTAAAAATAAATTGCAAACATCCTCAAGAAACTCCCACTCTTGGGAAAATTATTAACTTGTGAGAAACGTGAAGACATTCTTAGCAGATTCCCAGTTTTATTTCCATGGTCTTAATTGCTTCCTCTTTAATTAGAGTGAGCCCATCTCATATTTCTTGTGGACTCCCCAGAACATAAAATAGCACAACTAAAATAATTCTTCTTGTTACTCCCCTTTCTGTACTACCCCTCGTCCCTTCTAGCACCAATTTGGAATTTTCCTGGAGTTACAATCTTCTGAGGGGACTTGCCCTGGGTCAGTGAAGGTCAGGAGGAAAGGGCAAGGGGAGTGTGAGAGTAGGGAGCCATGGCAACTTTGAGCTCCCTCACTATCCTGAACAGTTCTGAAGTGGCCTGTCTTTGTAACAATCTATGAAATTTGTCACAAAGCAGAAGATGAATCCTGTAGACTTTTTTTTTCTTCCTATTAAGGGAATCTTAGATCCTGGCTCTTAGAATTTGCTAAGTTTCTTTTCCGTGATGGGCAATAAGTCAAGATGGCTGAATTCCCAAGCTTTCTGGAACTATGTGAAAGTTCTCAGCCTCTACCCAAGCCTTTTTCCATGCCAAGTGGTATGATAAAACTTGTGAGAACAGGTTTTCCTTGTGAGGTAGCTAATGTATCTGCATTCATTTCTGGCAGAAAAACAAAATAAAAAAGAATTTGGGAGAAGCTTTATAGAGCATCATAAAAAGGTTGATATAAATTGGTTTTAGGAGTTTAATGATTGTTCAAGAGAATGTGATTTTTGTTTGACCTTTATCCAAGCAGTTTCTTCCCATTATAGCACTCATAATTAGCCCTGCTTAAGCAACCATGACCCATGTAAGGCGCTTTTACTTGAATAAATTATAAGACTTTTACCAACTAAACACGATCAACAGGCTGCCTAACAGGTCTTTCTCAACCATGAAACCCCACAATAATAGAACTGGCCTTACAACTGTGTAAGTATGTGAAAGTTCAAAGGCCTTTTATATGAATTACAACTTTTCTTTCTTCTCTCTCTCTTTTAATCCTAGGAGTGAATTGTTCATTTGTTCCATAAATTCATTGACTCCAATATTTCACTAAAAAGTCTTATTTTCCAGCCTTTCTCTTTAGTAAGATATATAACCAAAAGATAAATGTGTAGACTTGGATTTCCTTTGGAAATGAAAAAAAAATAGCTGCTTCCCTCTGTAGGAGGCTGAGGAATCAAGTGACTCGCCCCTGGTGGTGTCACCATGATCAGTCTGAGGAGCCTTTGCTTACCCCTCCACTTAGACCCAAGGAGCAGCCATGGGGACTATCGGTCACTTCTTGAAGCTGGGCTCCCCACACTGTTCTCTGCTGTGAAAAGCCCACAGCTGTTAACTGCATGCTTGATGGAGAATCCAAGCAGGCTCAAGGTCACCAACTGATGTAGACTCATAAAATACTTTACTGGTTATCCTGATGAATGTTTAAAACAATACTTTGGAGCAGATATTATTAATTGTTATTTTATAAATGAAAAATCAGAATTTTAGTGATATTAAGTAACTTACACAAAGTCAGATAGAACTGGAATTGAACCCATGTCTTTTGACTCATCCTTGATATTCAAATAATGTTTTGCAGACCAGTAGCATCAGCATCTCCTGAAAATGTTTTAGAAATGAAATTTTAGGCACTTCCAGATTTACTGAATCTGCATTTTATCCAGATCCCAAGTGATGTGCATGTACCTTGAAGCATGAGAAATACTGATCTACAACAAAACTCTCTGCAGCCAAGCGGAAGTTCAGTTGAGTTCCCACATGCAGAGATGGATGTATACATAGGAGGAACATTATAGCAAGCTCTCTCCAATCTCGTATTATTTACCTGCATAAAATTTAAGTTTCTCCAGTTCTTCCAAATCTGGAGAAACAGAATCTCAGCCTCCATGGATCATATAGACCTCTTCTCAGTACCTCTTTGGGTGTAAGCTTTATTTTCATGAGAATCTTTTTGAAGTTTCCTAGTGGAAAGGGGTCATCACACCTGTTAATACTGGAGTCCTACTTGATGTGGCTTGTGAGAAAGCTCATTTAGCTTGAATACTACTGTAGATACTCATAGATAAGCAATACTGACTTTTTACTTGGGCAAAAGATAACTTGTAGTTGCAGGGGATGAGGAAGCATTGGGAAGAAGAGAACTATTAAAAACCCCAGGAGAATATAGAGGCATGCTGCCTTTGACTTCAATCCCCTGCCCACTAAGCATCCCCTGCAAGGAGGGCTGAGTAGGCCACTCAGAGCCTGTCTTTAATATGTTATTATTCAAGTAAAAACAATTCTGGATTCTTTTTATCTTCCATCCTTCCCAGTTTCCCATAAGAGTGGTCAGGAAACCAAATGGCATGATTTCAAAGATTGGGAAAGTCCAGTTATCCTAAATGTAACTCACACCTCTTCCTCTATCTGCCCTGCAATGCTAGGAATTTCATTAATCACTATTTCTGCTCCAGGGATTCTCATTCATGTTCTAGAAACCTGAGGCAGTAAAAAGCCAGGTCCTACTGCATGTACATGATGCCTTTGGGAAAAGATTACATACCCGAAGCTTCACCTGTTTGGTGTGAACATTGACACTCAGTAATCCAGACCCTTCATGATAAAATGATTCCTGTTTCCATCTTCCGCCTTGAATCCCATGGGTCTAAGTGAAACCTGGCCTTGTACACAGACATGATTCTTCTCTTTTTGCACAGGCTGCCACGTTGGGAATTCATGGCATGATTCAGGCAGCTTGTATAAGTGTCTATTGTTAGAAGACATGTGTGTGGTAATTGTAATGTCATCTTTCTCATCTTTGTTTAATTTGATCAATTGTACGTTATTTCACTTTTTCTGTTCTGGAACAAGTATAGTACCTCTAACCACAGTCTGTCTAGACTCTAGTCCAATGTGGCTTCCAAGAAACCAAATCAAATGTGCTCTATTCCACTGTTCAAAACTCATTTCACCTGTCAGATTCTCCATTATGCATCTCTAAATGTTTCAAATCTTCTATGTTGATCTGAACTCTCTCTTCTGGCTTTCAACTTCTAGTTCTGCTTCTGGGACCAGCGGCCTCAGCATCTCCACAAAAATAATCATTTTGTTCCAGCAATTCTCTCCTCCAAACAGCATCTTTCTGTTGGAAAACTGACATCTAATCAAAAAAACATCTGTTGAGGTAAGGAGTTTATTATGTAATCAAGGTGGAACAATTGGTGGTTTCCGAACAAGAGCCCTATGATTTTATCTGTATTTTTAGAAAGCTTACTCTTGAAATAGTGTGTACAAAAGAGCAGAAGAGATGATTAAGGAAGCAGGTTTCAACCTCTGAATGAATACCTCTTTCTCCCTATTCATGCTGTTGAGATTTAATGGACATTATCAAGTCAATAGTAAACATAAAGGATTAGATAAATGAGTGCATAAGAATAGTTTTTT
>PVKM010017776.1:0-25675 GCA_004027735.1 Carollia perspicillata
GGCATAGTACACATTATTATTTCAGGAAAGGTAAAAATGCAACTAAATGCAAAAAGAGATTTGCGCGATGTATGGAGAAGGTGCTGTGAGTGATCGACAATGTCAAAAGGGGTTTGTGAAGTTTGTTGGTACTGCTGACATTTTGTCCAAATAACTCTCTGCTGCGGAGCTGTCTTATGCACTGGGAGGTGTTTAGCAGCACCCCTGACCCCTACCCACTAGAAGCCATTAGCAGGAGATAGCTGACATAGTCAAAACTATCCAAATCAAAAAAGTTATTGGTGAAAATAAAATGTGTGTCGTTTATTTTATGGAAAACACTAAACTGACTTTCTGGCCAGCACGATATATTTCTTTAAAAAAAATAAAGCCCTGAAAAGACCTTGGAAGTAAGTCTTCTGGTATTTAAAATGAAACTTTGGGGGAAAAAAAGTTTAAATGCTTTATGCTAAATTGCCTTTTCATGGTTTTCAAAGCAGCCAATACATAAAACAGTAGCCTCATTACATCTGAATCTAAGGAAGTAAGTTGATCAAGTGTGCTCACTGGGAAAAGCCTGAATAGATGAAATGCAAATCCTTGCTACAACATCAATATGATTAAGTATTTCGTGTTTCCAGGTCACTTTACTCTTTCTACTGCAGTTAGTTTTCATTGAGGAGACAGATAGTTAAACTGCAATGTCCTTATTTTCACCCAAACTTGAATTGGAACTACTATTAAAATTTAGGAGCTTGGGTTCATGGGAGAATCCTGAAAGTAGTTCCCCCCCACCCCGAGGCATGTTTAAAAGATTGAATTTTAAAATTTTATTTATTTATCTTTAGAGGAGAAGGGAAGGAGAGAGGGAGAGAAATATCAGTGTATGGTTGCCTTCTGTGTGTCCCCTGCTGGGACCTGGTTCACAACCCAGGCATGTGCCCTGACTGGGAATCGAACCGCGATCCTTTGGTTTGCAGGCCCGCGCTCAATCCACTGAGCCACACCAGCCCGGGCAAAAGATTGAACTTTAAAATTGCATAGTAAGCTAATGTAACATTTATAAATTCAAAATGAAATCCACTCAAAAGTCCACTATATTGTTTGTTCTTTTCTCTTGAGCAGCTCACACTTCAATGCTGTCCTGGTAAGAAAGGCGCCCTAGCGGTCTGAGAGAACCACACAGACAGAGTAAATACGATCCCACTGAATCTCCCTGTTGCATGTGGGATGGCAATATAGTCAGACAGTTTAAATACCTGCAACTGGCCAACCCCCCATTTGTGGTTTCCCACAGGACAAAGGCAGTGTGGTATATTTTTCCAAACGACAGATGTTTGCCTGTTTGAATCATAATATACCAAAAGTTTTAAAAGCATTCTATTGTTCTCCCTCATTTAAAGATAAACATGTGTTTGCCTTGAAATGGAATACAGTATATGAATCATAGAAAAAGGGACACATTCTATGAGCCATATGCATCAACTCTAGAAGTGGGCTAATTTTCAAAAACTATTGTGGACAGGCAATTATGTCCTTGAAATTTTCCAAGCACATAATTCACCACCTAAGCCACACTGAGGGTTTTTTATTTTTTTTTTTTTTTGCATTTAGAATGTTTATTTGTAAGATGGCAATCACCAGGGCGTATTCTGTTTTGGACTCATAGTTCCAGAGGTGCGGCCAAGATAAAAGGTAATTGAAATTAGCCAATGTTTATGAAAAAGGAATTATGATCCTCAGCAAAGTTAGCTTGAGAGGTGACTGTTGAACTGTAAAAAGTTGTGTCTGAGGAGGTTCGTCTGTGTATGCTATGTAACCTGGGCTGTATTTTCTCTTGTGCAAATTAAAACCTGGGCTACATGTGGGTACAGTTACACACTCTAATCTCTGCAAAATTCCGATTTACTTTTATGACCCAGTGGGGTCTCTGATGTCAAGCGGAGTAAACATGTAAAGGTCACTTTTTCAACAAAGGTTAGAAACCCGATCCTCCCTTTTCTGTTTTTATCAATGCAACTAACCCAAGTTTGTTTGGGATAAGATTTAATGAAAATGGAGTGTTCTTTCTGAGGTCTCACATAATTTATAGAGAAGGCATGTATGTATCTGGCTAAAAGACACATAATCACCCATCAGCAAATGAGTGGACCAAAAAACTATGGTACATGTACACATGGAATTCTACGCAGCAGAGAGAAAGAAGGAGCTTCTACCCTTCACAACAGCATGGATGGAACTGGAGAGCATTTCGCTAAGTGAAATAAGCCAGGCGGTAAAAGACAAATACCATGTGATCTCACTTTTAACTGGAACCTAATCAACAAAAGAAAAAAGCAAGCAAAATATAACCAGAGTCATTGAAAATAAGAACAATCTAACAATAGACAGAGTGGGGTGAGGGACAGTGGGGAGAAGGGTTTTCAAAAACTACTATAAAGGACACAGGGACAAAACCAAGGGGGAGGGTGGAAGCAAGGGAGGGAGGGAGGTTTGGACGGGGTGGGGAGAAAACACAGACAACTGTAATTAAACAACAATAAAATAATTTAAATGAAAAAAAAAACCACATTCAGGTATGTATGTCTTTATTCATTTATTTTGTGGCAAAAAAGCCAGTGACATGCACTTTCAGGAGCATTATGCGCACCAGGTGTAGATGATGACCGTCTTCCATATGGGTCCTTGCATAATGGGTAGACTTTTCTGGTGTGTGTTAAGAAACAGCCAGTATCTGTGGTCTCCATTAGCCTTTCCCTGTAAAAGAGCCCCTGTGTATACTGGTGCTAGTCCTATGCTTTTATCAGTAGATATGGAAACAGCCCTTTACCTCTCCTCAAATCACAGAATATCAGTGTCTTATTCTTAGTATCTGCCTTTCACTGGAAAATAAGTTTGACAGTAGGATTTATCCTGCACCCTTTGTCTTTTCTTATCTCAGGGAGAGAATAAGTCCTCCCTTAAATTGGTTTAAATGTATGAATTAACTAGTGTCAGCCTGGTTATTAAATTTGCATGCAAATGGAAATGCCTCCAACCCTGCTTTCCTTCTTTCCTCCCTTCCTTCTCACTTTCCCTTCCTTCTAACAAGGAAGCCATTCTAGCAAGTCAAACAGAACCAAAACTTAACACTGAATCCATGCAGTATATATGAGGTCTGTCCAGAGACTATCTAGCCACGTAACAAAAACTAGACACACTTACTGAAGAAGATAGAAGACACAAGGACAATGACACCTCAGTCTCCTTCAAAGTTACGACCTTCTTCAGGACATCTGGTCAATTGGGGAGAGTTTGAATCAAGGCTTTAGCAATGGCCCCACGTTGTTCCTTCTGCTCTGAAAGCAGAAGGCGTGGAGCAGATTGTGCCACAACACGTTCCATGTCAACAACCTGTGAAAAAAATCTCGGACACAGTTGTGTGTGGAATGCCCGGATCAGCCTGTAGGAATTGCCGTCAGTCGCCGATCTTTGTTGATTGCAGGCAGTACACGTTCAACATCCTCAGGTGATCTGCTTTTCGCAGGCCTTCCAGAACATGGATCACTTTCAGCAGATTCTCGACCATTTGGAGGTATTTTTCCCACACTTTTATTTGCGCTGCACTTACCGCCTGGTCCTCAAAAGCCTTCTGAATCATCAAAACTGTTGTCTCCCATAGCATGGCTTTATGACCTACAACTGTAGGGAAAATTTAAAAGGGGTAATGGAAAAGAAGACAATCCATCAACAAAATACTGGCTATTCTTGATTTTTCAAAATCTGCTGTACCTTTTAGAATCGATATGCAATAGAACGAAATGGAATTCCCTTTGAACATGGGCCACACACTTGCTGTAGTCTAACTACGGGCACACGTAGTGACTGATAATCATTCTTTCAAACAAATAGTTGGTTTTGGGCAGTGCCTACTTGGAGCTAGATGCAGTGCAAGACACTGCAAAAGGAACAAAAACAGTATTTGCTTTTCACAGTTTGTAGTCTGAACATACACAATGTTTCATTCGGTGCCTTAGCCCCTATGAAAAAGAATGGCATGACTTTCTTTAATCCCCATTTTATATTTGAAGAAGGCATAGGCAGGTCAAACGACATGATCAGGGTCATACAACTATGGGAAGAGAAGACAATTAAATTTCGGGCATTGAGACCCAGATCTGTCACCCGTAGTGGTGTCATCACCGGGTGTGGTCACCTTTACCTGAGTCTCCTTATGGAGGAGAGGACATTAGAGGTTGGTTCTGATGGACACGTTTGCATTCGCCAGCTACACCCTGGAAGTGGGGCCTGGGAAGGCCCTTCCAAGGTGAGTGAAGACTTGGGAAAATAACAGTGGTAGGGAAGGACCCAAATGTTCATGGAGGAGTGAAGTGTCCTTAGATATACTTTGTGTATGAAGTGATGGCAGCTGAAAGACGGGGCAGGGTCAGCTTTGTGGGCAGGATCGCCCGCAAAGGACGATCCAGGCAAACTGCCTTAAATCTCTTTTGCAAACTTTGCACTGAACTAATCTTGCGTCCACTTGCACATTCATTCATTCGTTCCTCCTAGTGAGGTTTTGTGTCATTGTAGCCATTTCCATTTCACAGACGGGAAAACTAAGGACAGAGATTTAACTGCCCAGCTTTAGGGGGCTAGTAGGAGGTAGAGGTGTGATTGAAACTGAGGAAATTTAGAGGCCATGATTGTATCACCTGTGATGCTGTCGATATTTGGAAATGGAGTGATGCCGTCTGTGTGTGTGCGCATGCGCATACTCATGGGCGCTGAGGTTATCGTGGCATTCCACGTTAGACATAGTTGTTGTCAGTGGTATGGTGGCAGCAGTGGGCGGAGTGAGGTGAGAGGTTAATGAGATAGGCATGAGGTGTGTTAAGTCAGAGCTCTGAGTTCAAATGGTGACCCTGTCCTTCACTGGTTTCTCTGTGACCTTGCACGGGTGGATGAGCCCGAGCTTTGATTTCTTTGTTCAGAAAGTGGGGAAGCCCAGCAGAGCCGGGGAAATAAATTCTATTTTGGCCCTGCTGATTTCGAGGTATAGCAGGCTATCCATCTGGCTGTGCCCAGCAGGTCATTTTGAAATCTGGGTCTGGAGCTGAGGAAAGGGGTTAGGGCTATAAATGCACTTAGAGGAGTCACCTCCAGGCATACGAGAGTCGAATTGGTCAGGGTTTGGGGAGAGCGAGGCCCAGAGAAGAGGGTAAATCCGATGTTCTCTCTCTTGCAAAGCTTTTCAATATATTATTTAATCTTTTTCCTGGCCATCTGTTATAAGGATTCTGCCAGTATTTATCAATTTTTTAAATCTCGAATAAAAATAATATTATGAAAGGTTAGTTTAATTAATACGAAATATCGAAATTTTGAATATTTTCGTTTGTAATCTAATGCGGTATCAATTCATACAAATTTTTTCATGGAAGTAGAGATAGTTGTTTTAAAATATTGAAATGTGACTAATTTTGGACTTGTACTTATTTAAATGTTTTCTTACACTAGTCTGTCCAGAAAGTATGCAACTATGCACTATGAAAAATAGAGACATTAATTGAAGAAGATAGAAGACTCAAGAAACGTTATACCTAGCATCTGAAGCCTCAGTCCCCTTCAAAGTTACGGCCTTCTTTAGGGCATCTGGTTTATTGGGAGCAGTTTGAATCAAGTCATAACCAACAGCAGCACGATGTTCCTTCTGCTCTGGTAGCAGAAGCCATGGAATGAATTTTGCCACAACACATTTCGTGCCAAGATCCTGAGTCACAGTCTGGGACACGGTAGTTTTTGGAGTTCCCGGATCAGCCTCTAGTTCTCGCACTGTCTGTCACTGATCTGTGTTGATTGCAGCCCGTACACAGTTCAGCATCCTCAGGTGTTCTGCTTGTTGCAGGCCTTCCAGAATGTGGATCAATTTCAACAGATTATCGATCATCTTTGGAGCCCCAGTCCATGGAAAAATTGTGGTCTACAAAACCCTTCCGTGGTACCAAAAAGGTTGGGGACCACTGCTTTAGAGGGAACACTCTTGGCGTCTTCAGGATAGGTTTCAGTAAATTAAATTCAAGAGGACTGGTAATGTCAGGTTTTCGATTATAATCATTTAGAAATGTTTGCAAACCTTTGCATTGTGTGGGCAGCAACTTATTTTAACAACGAGTCCAGGTTGAAGATGGCATGGTTGGTTTGACACTGTCGAAGTGTTCCTGTCAATCAGCCGATGGTTGTATTTGGATGATCAGCAGTCTCCATCCTGTAACATTGCCTCTGAGTTCCCAAGAAAGAAAGAAAGAAAGAAAGAAAGGGACAGTATATGTGTGTGAGGAGGAAGTGGAGAATGAGGTTCTTTCTTAGACTCTATCTCAAGCTAGGAGGGATAGATGAATGGGAGGTTCCCAGGGTATCAAGACCATCCGCTACCCTCAAGAGCACAAACCCAGCGTTCTCGTCACTTTCTGAAATGAGAACTGAAGACACTTGTCCTGGGTGACCCCTTTTCCAGAAAGCAAATGCCAAAGGAAATTGTTCCAGAAAAATAAGAGAACCTTGAATGAGAGCTTGTTGTCCAGGAGTGCCTCCCAACCCCATCCCCAAAGCATCTAATGAGCAAACATTAATTGGAAACGAAAGAGTCAGTAGTCCTCAGGCTGAGGCTGAGTCCCACATTACTGAGTCCAGTACTTTCCTAAATAGAATAACGGAGAAATTTGCTTAAACGTGTCAGAGTTGGCATGTTCTGACTTCCTTCTCTCTTAAACTAAAGGGAAAAGCAAGAAAAGAAGTTCAAAACGGAGAACTATCTTTGAAACCAAGGTAGAAAACTATGAAAATCTGGCAAACAGACAAACCCTGAACCGTACCATCCCCGGCAGGGAATTGCCACAATTGGTGAAGCTCAGCCTCACCCGAGCTCCTGGAGCGACGACATTCCAAGGGAGGGGGCTGGCTGCCTGGTGAATGGGGGATGCAGATGTGAGAGGGCCAGCGAGGGTTCCCTGAAGAGCAGGACCAGGCACGGTCCCTCCTATTCCGCCAGCAAGCAAACAGGGTGGGAGGGAGGCTTGAAGAAAGGCAGGCCCACTGCCAGAGTGGCCCATGGAAGGACAGTGGGTGGCAGGGAGCTATGTCGCAGCCAATCTCAGCCTAAGATAAATACGTAATTTTGAAAACGTGAAAATAACAGAAACACATGGAAGCCATTGACTACAAGGCTTCCCCGCAAAGCCATATGCAGGCCTTCTGTTTGCACCAAAAATAAGAATCCGGTAAGTGCTCTTGCAATCAAAAGCAGGTCACCTGCGGGGAGGGGTCAGGCACAGGGTCAGTGACGAAGGCTGCCTCCAGAATTCTCCATCGTAGGCTTCAGTCCTGAAGGAGCCTCGTCTCTACAGTGCCTTGGAAAAACACTAGCGAAAGCCAAGACCCTTATGCTCTGCCAAGATACCATTCATGTTTACAGGCAAGAGACATTTTTGAACATTCAAGTGAGCCTTCTATCTCTGAGCTCTTTGTGCAACAAAAGGCTTGATTCTGAGATTTCTTTAACCAGGAAATAAAAGAGAAGTGAAAATTAGTATTGTGTTCTTTTCATTATAAAAGTCAAACTAATTTTGGGAATTAGCGTTACAGGGGAGCATGCAAATATTTATGTGTTCCTAATTTATCATTACTAATATAATCAATTTAACATAATTAACAAAAATTTCTGACAGGAGACGACGTGGGAGAAGTTGGGGCATACAGATTTCCTCGGGTTTCACAGCAAGGAATGAAAATGCACTGCCTCAAATGAATACATTAAGCAATGGAGGCTTTAGAAATTACATTATAAATGTCTTTATAAAAGGAGAAACATAACTGGTAAAGGAATCGGAAACACTATGCAGCAAATGCCAATGTTCCAAGCGGAGCCAGGGGAGAAGGCAGGAGTAAGCGGGCCTGCATTTAGTTCCTTAGCGTCCTGAGACCTGCTGTTCTAGAGGAAATAGTCCCTCTCTAAAATTGGTCCAGTGGTCTGCACTTCCTCCTGGTATCCCCTTCTGTGGTTTCAGCGACGTGTGGTCAACCGTGGTCTGAAAACATGAAAGAGGAAATTCCAGAAGGAAAACATTCATCAGTTGTAAATCGCTGCCCTTGTGAGGAGCTTGATGAGCTCGCTCACCCTGCGCCCCGGCCCCCACTGGCTGGGAAGCAACTCATTGTCCTGCCTCCATCCGCTCCCAGCCTGTTCATCACTCAGCCTCCTCAAGCATCAGATGCACTATTTCAGCGATACAGTGCCCGTGTGCAAGCAGCCCCTACTTTAGGGTTATAATTCTTCTTTCTTATTATTAGCTATTGTGCTGTATCGCTTACTGTGCCTAAATTATGAACTAAGCCTTATCATAGATATGTATAGGTTGGCAAATACATTGCCTGTACAGGGTTCGGTACTGTCCGCCGATTCCGTCATCCTCTGGGCTCTTGGACTGCATCATATCCCTGCGGATAAGAAGGGGCTGCTAGTGTATTGGATGAAACAGGTATTTAGATACTTAATGCACTAGGACATCTCCAAAGTTAATGATAATATTTCCAAATTGGCGGCAGCAAAATACAAGTCAAATAGATTATAGAGCGAGTTCCGGTTGAGCCTGTACCAGTGAGTTAGGGGATCAGAGGAGAGGAGACTCTTCCTTTTGTTCCTTAGTCCCTTAGCTTTGTAGTATTTAACTCTTCACTTTATTCCTTAGTATGTCTTAGTTTTATAATGATAAATCATGAAGTCCATCATTTTTTTAAATCTTCAAATCCCAGAGTTGCTTTCATGGTTGTATTCATTCGGTAGAAATCTAGTGGCCTGGTCTTCTGGCCGGATTTCAGAAGATCAACGGGCAGATTCATTTTTCAGAAATGGGTCGTAGAGCCCAACGTCGGCCTCAGTCAATGCGGCCTCGTCCTTATTGAAAAGGAAAGTTCCGTGGGGACTACAATGGCGGTCTGAGATAAACTGGCTCCTATTTAATTAAATTTTCAAACTGCTTTTGATTAAAAATACCTTGATAAGAACTATATGTGGAAAAAAGGTTAGACATTGGAAATCACCTTTGTAGTAAGTTCAAAAGAGGTCAAGAGACAGGAAATGAAAACTCGTGGCAAGCAAGCAACATCTCAGAGTGAGTGAATAAATGTTGTAGAAAGTTCTCCGAGAATGAGTGTTCTTAAGGCTCTTGGTCAAAGTTTTGAAAGAGGGGTCCATCGTGACGGAGGAAGATAAACTCAAAGTAGAAGATGGTAAGAAGTGCGAAAGAACATTTGGATGAAACTTAGTCGCCTGTGATGTGTGATCACAGTACTGTTCTTTCCAGTGAGCACTGCATATGGATGGAGACTGCTCAGAAATTTGTAGATGTGACTGCTTACATAGGGTTCTAACACCATTACCGGTGACTCATTTCATTGATCTGTTGGCATGGTGCCTTCTTGAGAGGAGAGGAACATGCGATATAGTTCTTTGTGCTTGAGTTGCCCAGTGGTCTGTGGGTCATCGGTTTCCAGACTTGGAGATTTCACAGTCTTACACATTTTTTTCTTTCCTTTTTTTTCTTTTAAATGTTTTATTTATTTATTTTTGAGACGGGAAGAGAAGGAGAAAGGGAATGAGAGAAACATCCATGTGTGGTTGCCTGTCATGTGTCCCCCACTGGGGACCTGGCCTGCAACCCAGGCATGTGCTCTGCCTGGGAATTGAACTGGCAACCCTTCGGTTTTCAGGCCAGCACTCAATCCACTGAGCCACACCAGCCAGGGCCAGAATATATATTTTTTAATCTACTTTCTTTCTCTCTGGGTTTGTGAGTTTCCTTTATGTGGCGGTGTGGTTATTCATTTTCAATATAACGGAATCCCATTGACTGAATATCCCACAAATTATTAGCCATTCAGTTGTTCATGGACATTTGAGTAATTTCCAATAATGAGCTATTACAAGCAGCATTGATATGAACATCCTACTTTGTACCACTTGGCAAATATATCTGTGTATTTGCGTTGAGGGTAAAGCTTTCCACAGTGTTTTCAGAGAGTTCCCGTTGCTTTTTCACGTGTCCCTGAGTCTTGTCATTGTGTGTTTTTTTCGTTGTGGACATGATGGGTGCAGCCTGGCATCCTATTGTGGTTTTCCATTGTATTTCCAACAAAAGTACATGTTATCAGTAAAATGAGAAAGTGTAAGTGCAGCAAAAGATATAATCCTTTCGCAAACAGAACAGCTGGTATTTTTGTTGCCCTGTGCAGTTTTAAGGGTACATCTTTAAAATGTGAATGCTAAACAATGACAACATAAAATGTTCCTTTAGCCATATGACATGAATCATAGTGGTTTCTTAACATACCTGTGATATTTTCTTGTTTCTTGTGTTAACTGTGGATTTTTATTAGCTATTTCAACATAAGCCCAAGGAGTGTGGCCTGATTGTTTAATCTGATGTGTCAATGGTTACAACACTCATAATTATAAATGGGATGAATATCTATATACTGGTTCTCTAAATCTGGAACATTCTGGCCATACTGAGAGAAACTAGAGAATAACCACCCAGGTGGCGGAGGCTGTCTGCTGGGCCAGGACACAGTAGGTTGGCTGGCTAGTGAGGAGCAGAGAGTGGGCCTTCCCTGGGCCTTTACTGGGCCTGTAGCTCTCTGTGTCAGCCCAGAGAGCGCAAGCTGTTCCAACTTGAATGCACCCAGTGTGGACGGAAATGGGTCCCGAATGGATTTTGCCACCGGTGAAGTGCCTGTCGTTGACCAGCACAAGTCCACGGACTGGGTTTTAGAAACAGCTGCTCAAGTTGATTCTACATCCACACGGACCTCTCTCTCTCTCGGTCTGGATGTTCATTCCGTTTTAGCTCATCACCTACCTACCAACTGCCATGGTGCCCCGTTGTCATGTATCCACCGGATGCCCTTCCAGCAGAGTAACTTGTGTCTTGAGGGACCAGTCACGCCGGCGCTCCCGCTGCAGCTCAAACCATTCAGGTGCTCATCCACATGTTCCGTAGGGACACATTTGCCAACACGTTCACGACCCTTAAACTTCACTTGCATAGGACCCTTGTCAGGCCCTGTGTCTCATTTCATATTTGTGGTTTGGTATTATTGCCCTGAAAGCAGTTCCGCTCCAAACTGCATGAAGTTAAGATCCCACCACACCTGCCTAGAGACCGTGTTCATTATCTTGAGGGATTGTTTACTCTGTATTTAATTAATGAAGTAGTTAATGTGCTTGCCTTTCCAAAAGAGTTGAGACTAAAGGTTTTAGAAAACGCATGCGCAGTTAGTTGTGGTCGGCTGTTGCGGCACCGGGAAGGCGTTGTTTGGGGCTGGGTACTGGTCTCCACAGGGTGTCATGTACCACTGACAACCCCAGTGCAGACGTGTTATCGTTATCCTCCCTTTCACAGAGCTGACCTGACCTCCAGACCGCGTCAAAGAACTTGCCGAGGTCATGTGACTACAAAGTGGAATTGCCACGGGATTTTGCTTTTTCTACTTATTTAAAAAAATGTTTTTCAAATTTATTTTTAGATAGAGGAAGGGAGGGACAAAGAGAGGGCCAGAAACACTGATCACTTGCCTCTGGCTCGCCCCCAGCCAGGAACCTGGCCCTAAACCCAGGCCTGTGCCCTGACCTGCAGTGAAACCGGCGACCTTTCGGTTTGCAAGATGACACCCAACCCACTGAGCCATGCCTGTCAGGCCTTCTTTTTCTAATTCATAATTGCTGAAATGTGTGAATGATTTCATATCTCAAATTATTTTAAATACATTCAAAACTATCTGCAGTATTCTTTCAACTTGCCTAACTTGTGCATTTGATGTTGTAGAACACTTGTTGTCTAGCCCAACTTCATATCATCCCAACTGCGCTTTCCGATAAGTCCTTTAATAACGGCAGCACGTTCCCCTGTGGACATCAGCCGTTTGTGGAGGACAAAACCTAAAATGGTGAGTTGGTTCCCGAGGGGGGATAGACATGGCTCCCCCTGAGGAACGGGAGTTTGACTTCCATTCTTTACCTATAACTCACCTGTCCTCAGGGGCAACATCCAAATGACAAGTGTAGAAAAAGCGCTGTATGAAAACCCGAACGAAGTCAGAAGTCACTTCTATGGTTTCAGTCAGTTTTCCAACTTGATTCAGTTCTGCTAAAGATGTTATATTATCAGGCACTCTAGAGTTAATCTTGATCTTTGGGCCAAGATGTTCTTTGCTACTTAATGAAAAACTTCCCTGGCTTTTTAGACCTAAATCAGATCAGCTCCAAATAGATGAGGCCTTCAGAAAATTTTATGCACTGTAATTTTTTTTATCAAGTAGGTGTATGATCACTAACATAAATCTTAGTTCTGAATATCACATGAAGTGATGCAAAAACATTCTCTAATTAACTAAAAAAAATCTATCCACTGATGTCAGGTAACAGAGCCAGATGTCATTCCTTTTTTTTTTTTTCTGGGTACTGAAGGGACAGGGATTGAACTGAAGGATGATTAAAGATGGTTGGTGAGAAAGAACAGCACCAAATCTCACTTTACTGTGCAATTTCTATGTGTAATAATGCACTTCGAAGTTTGGCTTTTCCTTGATATAAGGCACTTGGTTTTAATGTGGAGGAATGAAGAAGCCATATGTGAAACTTACAGTCAGGACAGTATGGTATCTTTTTCTTTAAAGGAGAAGTAATAATAGTTTTTGCTTTCTGCTAATTGAGCATCTACTTAGTACATCATGGATATGTTTTTCTGCTCTGAGACGTGTATCTGCCATCTTCTCATACTAGTGCCACATACTGGAAATATACCTGCAAGAACTTTGATAGATGTTGAAAGCGTAGTGTAGCTGCCATCTTCTCATACTAGTGCCATATACTGGAAATATACCTGCAACAACTTTGATAGATGTTGAAAGCGTATTTTACAGCTCTCAAAGTGGCTGCAAAGGTTTAATGAAAGTGTGTTAAATGGTAAAGTTTGATATATTGGGAAAATTGGTAAAGTGGAAAAAAGGAGTGAATTTTCTTCCTCCAGCCCGAGACATATTTCCAAGATGAATGCGGGAAGGTGAACCATCTCGGTCTTCCTCTGTAGATTTTCTTCGGAATAGGACTGTGGTCTCCCCCGAGTAGGATGGAATATGTAACTTTCACCGTGGTCTGTGTGTTCAGTATATTAGGTAGCAAAATCAAAGGTGTTTTCTCAAAATGAGGCATGGCACAAAGAATCTTGAGAATGATTAGCAGGGGAGCACGAGCTCCGTATGGGTTGTGTGGTGTGGAGTCAGTCGCTCACTCCTTTTGCACATTCTCAAACAAAATGAAGCTAGGGATATCTTTGTGATATGAATTCGCTCACTCCTTTTGCACATTCTCAAACAAAATGAAGCTAGGGATATCTTTGTGATATGAAAAGTCTCAGCCCTTTGTAAACTCTTTGCTGATAAAAGAGGGATTGACAGGCAACAGAAGGGGGAAAACGATTAAGGTGGACTTCCATAAGAATTACAAACGTTTGCATCAAAACCTACTATGACCAGGGTGAAAAGGCAACCCACCCATAGAATGGGAGAAAACAGTTGTATATCATTGTTCTGTCCTCAAATATAGATCTAGAATATGTAAAGAAGTATGATTCAAAACTCCCCCAAGCAACCTGATTAAAATATGAGCTCGGGACTGGAGAAGGGTACGATACGCGTACAAAAAGATTTTCAGCACACGGACCATCAGGGTGACAGGAGTCAAAACCACAGTAGGGTAAGCACTTTACATGCACCGGGACAAATATTATTAACACAAGTCCACCCAGAAAATATCAATGATAATTATTGGTGAGGGTTTGCAGGACTTGGAACCCTTATTCCTTGCCGGTAGAGTTGTAAAGTGATGGTGCCTGCTGTCTGAAATGGTGTGTTGATTCCTCAAAAGTTGCACATAGGAATGCAGTGTGAGCCAGCAATTTGGTTTCTGGTTACATCCCTAAAAGAAATGAGAGCAGGGAGCTGAGTGGATATTTGTACACTTGGGCTTATAGTGGTGTGAGTCACAATAGACAAAAGGTGGAAGCAACCCACATGTCCATCGCCTGATGAATGGGTAAACAGATGTGGGTTGTACATACACAGTGTGGAGTATTACTCAGGTTTAAAAATGCAGGAGAATCTGACACGTGACACAACATCAGTGACGCTGAAGACACGCTACATGAAATAAGTCAGTCACAATATGAGGACCCCAGAGTAGTCCAGCTCATAGGGACCAAATGGAGTCGCGGTTGCTGGGGGAAGGGAGGCAGGAGGAGGGAGCAGTTACTGCTTTAATGGGCTCAGAACTGCCGTTTGGGAAGATTAAACTATTCCGGAGATGAATGGTGATGATTGTTGCACAACCACGTGAAAGTACTTAATGCCACAGAACTGTGCACTGACAAGTGGTTAAATGACTACATTTTACATGATACAGTTTTCAACAATATAGAAAATGAGAGACTGATGGGTTCAGATTAATATTCATTCCTAGCTGCGTTGCCTGGGGAGGATTCAAAGAAGCCCCACCAAGATGTCGACGCCGGCTGTGATCCCAACGGCCAGGCCAGGGCAGCAGCGGCTCTGTCTTCCACGCTTAGCTGAGGGATAGTTTGCTTCTGCGCTCTCCCGGGCAACCTGGGGAACGTGCTATGAAGAGCCGTAGATACTAGAGACAAGAGCGAAAGCTATGGGGAGATTTCGTGCCATGCCAGTGTGCCTCTGTGCCCCAGCGATCAAGACAGATTTGGAAGCCACTTTGATGCTCCAGAATGGTACTGTCCAAAGTGGTAGCTACCAGCCTTTCGGGCTATGTAAATTAATTGTAATGGAATGAAATGAAATTCAGTTATTTAGGTGCACTAGGCACAGTTCAAGTGATCATTAGTCACACATCCCATGAGCTGATGAATGAATGCGTGTCTTCTATTCAGATAATGGAATATTATTTGTGTAGAAAGAGGAAGAAAGTACTGATATATGAGTGAATGGTGAATTCTGAAAGCATCCTGCCAAATGGAAGAAGCCAGACCCAAAACGCCACAGATTTTGGGATTCCGTTTATATGAAATGTCCAAGTTGGGCAAATCACATAGACAGAACGTGGACTAGTTTGCCTGGGGCTTGGGGCAGGGAGAATGGCGAGTCCCTATTGATAGGCAAGGGGCTTCTTTGGGGCTGATGAACTGTTTTGGAGTTAGTGGTGATCGTTTCACAATCATATGTCACAAACATTACTGGATTATACACTTTGAACTTTATAGTACGTGAGTTACATCTCAATAAAGCTATTACTACAAGTGAACGTGTAACTTTGTAAAACTTGTTGTTCTTTTGTGTGCAAGTGTCCTTTTACTTTGCATGCTACCATTGTGATACTTACTTAGAAAACAAATCATAACCTCATGCGGCTAGTGGTAGCTGAGATAAAGAACGTTTCCATCTTCTGGTAGGTTCTGTTGGGCAGCACTGCTCGAGGGAGGAGACAATAGGTTCCCAGAATGCCATCGCCTCTTCTGTCCACCGATCCCTTCTTGACCTCCCTGCGTAGCATATAGATTTGTTGAAATGGCTGTTTTGAAATCATCTATGAGGCTTGTTTGGTCTCTAATAAAATTCTTCCAGAAATCTCTGGGGAAAGGTATTTCACACTCGAGGTATTGATGTTGGAGGCAAGTTATTTTGTTCCATTAATGCCACGTGCATAAATTTGACAAATGGACATTGTATTGATTTGAATGTCTGGTGCCTTTTGTTCAAAGGTAGGCTTATGTGACGGTTTCTGAGGTCTGGGCCACAACAGGGTTCTTTCAAGCCTCGGCCAGCAGGCAGCCCCTTCTGTTAAAATGAGGTTGGGGTGGTCTCCCCAGCCAGCTCTGGTTGTTGGCATAAAGAGAACACTGTGTCACTGCCTTTTTAGGTGGCAATACTTCACTGAGTAGAAATATCTCTAAGCTAATATCGACTTTTTCCTTGGGAGTTATTGACTTTTGAAGATACACAAAATTTTAATGCCTTTAAGAACTAATTTAATACATAACTCCATTACCAAGAAATATTGTTATAATACTTTTCAAAATTCACTCTTAGCTACAGCAAGACATGGAGGAACGTTAAATATGTATTGCGGAGTGACAGAAGCCCCCGTGCAAAAGCTACCTACTATGTGATTCCAGCGACATAGTATCATGGCAAAGACACAACTGTGGACAGAGTAGAGAGAGCAGTGACTGCCGATGGTATTGGGGGAGGGAGAGAAGAATGGGTAGAAGACAGGCTATTTTCAGGGTAGTGAAACTATTCTGCAGCATTATCATGGAAGACATATGAATAGGTCGGTTTGGGAAAAGTCCAGCCATTGCTAATATAACAAGAACAGTTTGTGTGACATCGATGTAACCTGGCAGCCGAGGAGAGTGGACCAGAATGCGTGTCAACAGTGCTGACTTCACTGTACTAGACAGCGCGGGTGGTAGTCGCTGTTCAGTGACCATGTGTACTGTGTGGCCGTTGCATTCAAAATGTCTCCAGTAGAGCAACGGATCTGCACGCAATTTTGTGTTCAGCTTGAACATTCCTCCACTGAACCTATTCGAATGCTTCAGAAGGCTTTTGGGGATGATGCAATGAGTACAGCACAAATAAAAGTGGCACAAATCCTTCAGAGATGGTCCAGAACGCGCTGAAAGTGACCTGCGTTTCCGGAAGGCCTGCAACAGGCAGAAGCCCTGAGCATGTTGAACGTGTGCAGACTGCCGTCAACGAAGATGGGCAACCGCCAGTGCAAGAACTAGCAGCTGCTCCGGGGATTCCACAAACTGCCACGTCCGAGATTTGGACGCAGGATCTTGACATGACATGTGTTGTGGCAAAATTCGTTCCTTGGCTTTTGCTACCAGAGGCGAGGGAACATGGTGCTACCGTTGCTAACGACCTCATTCAAACGACTACTCCCTGTGAACGAGAGGTCCTCGAGAAGCTCATAACTTAGGAGGGGACTGGGGCGCCATTGTCCTACGTACATTTCTTGTATCTTCTTCAATAAATGCCTCGATTTTTTTCAAATCACACGGCTGGATACTGTGTGGACAGACCTTGTATGCCAGTAAATTGTCATCCAGACCCATGGCAGGTGCGAGTCCAAAGCGTGAGAGCCAAGGGAGCTTTGCAAAGTCAGGGCTGGGTGTCGGCAAAGAAGTGGGGGGCCGTCTGCTAACACTGTTTGGGAATCCTTTTCTTGCTCTGTTTTTTAGGATTTGAGTTTTGCCTCATGTAATGTGCCATCCCTAATGCCTTTTAACTGGATTTCCAGATTGACATCACTTTCCTAACTTCTACAGTGTTGTAAAATATGCTGCAAAGCTTGCCCTGAAGGGAACAATTGCCTTTCCTTCTTCTTCTTTTTTTTTTTTTTTCAGAAAAAAAAAGGGTACAGAGTGCTGGAAGCGATCATCAATGCACAGTGGAGAGGCTGTGATGCCTGTTTCCATGATGCTGCAAATGTGATTGCTGGTAGATCTATGAATAGCTCGGAGTTGATTTTTGACCTTGGATTTCATAAATTAAAGCAGCTATAAAAATAGATGAATCAAATGAACCGAAGGAACCCAGGGCGTATTCTCCACTTAATTTTTTAATGAATATCTAGTATATTATGTGTGAAGGCGGGGTACAGGCATATACAACTAATTAGTATTTGTTGCGTGTAAACCGTTTGAGAATGGAAATAGTACTTTCAGGTTAATCTGATTGGAAATAAGAAATCTCGGAGAGCTTATTGCTCTCCTATTTCTACCAGTTTGTTTATTTGTTTACAAACGCAGTGCTGTGTTCTCCACAAACTGCCTGCATTCTGTTGGAGGGCAGGAAGCAGAGGGCATTTTCGTCTCTCCCTTGTTTATGTTTGTGCAGGTGCTGGTAGAGCTCGTGCTCTGGGGAAGGCTAGAGAGCCCCGAGTCCCTTCCTTGGCATCGAAGCCTCCCCGTTATCTGGCGATGACCACAGTAGACCCTGCAGGCCTGGGTCTTCCTCCGGCCCGGTGGTACCACCCCTTCTCAGATTCAAGTTTACTCCTAATGCTACTTTTGTTCCTTTCAGTAATGTCGTTTGATTGTTTGATTATTGATTTTTTTTTGGCAGACTGATAATGTCGAGTGTTGTAAAAATAGGTGTCCAAGTATCTACCACACAACTAGCTCTTGATTTTAAAGGAATTGATTATTTTAGATATGTACCCGACTGATTACTTTTGTTTAGTCAATCCGCAGCGATGAAAGAAAGATGGAGTTTCTCTGGAAAAAATACAGAGTAGGAGCAATGGAACAGTTGAATTTCATGGCCTTATGGTGCGAACCAATGCAAATCAGCCCTTTCTTGAGCTCTGACCGACACTACAATCCTGACAGTGCATGGTTCTTAATCGAACATGCGATGTACATTTTGAAGAGTATTTATGTTTGGCTTAAAAGATGACTTTTGCCAGTAGCCAGAGCAGTGAAAGTTCAGCTAGAGTAAGTAATAAGGAGATCTCTGTAGAATGCTTAGGCAATAAAATACAATTGGCAGGGGGAATAATGCGTGTGCTAACTCAGGAATGATTCCGGTTTGATCTCGACATTGGCTCTCTGTGATAATTTAGAAATCACAGGAGCAGGCTGCGTTAATGCAGGAGCCAGGCAGGGGAAGCACCCCGCTTTGCTGGGCCCGCCCATCCTATCTTTTTATTTGCATCTTCCAGCTTTTTCTGCTTGCAGGGCAAAGCGCTGGATGTAAGAGTCGAAAGCAGTGATTTTCATGTACTTTGAGATAAGAATCCATTCTTGTGAACGTACATAGGACAGGATGGTACTTTCCTAGGGTTCCAGTCGCAAGCTGGGAGACTTAAAACCACAGGAAGGGAATTCTTTCTCAGTTGTGGAGGTCATAAGTCCAAAATCAAGGGGCAGGCTGGATCCCCCGAGAAGGCGCTACCAACTTTGGGGGGCTCCAGACAATTTCTCACTCATCACAGTGTGACTTTAGTCTCTGCCTCTGTTTTTACCTGGGTGTCTCGTCTGTGTTTTATGCTGTCTGTGTTGGCATTGAATTTGGGGCCTAGCTAGTTCATCCAGGTCGATCTCATCATGAAATCTTTAATTACATCTGCAAAGACCACTTTCCCAAATATCATCACACGGGCATGTCTCGTTGGGGGTCACCATGCAACACACTGTAGGCAGCAAAGGAGATACCGTGAAATTAGTATTTAATAGAAAGCTCTCCATTTATTATTTTTCTGCTCCTGTAGGAAATCTTAATCTTCTTCGTGTGTCTGAAAATATTAGGAGTGAAAGGCCATTATCCAATAATGGTCTTTGTGCTACCCTGCGGTAACTGACATCCCTGCTAGGAGAATATTTTATTCTTTCAAAATACTTGCCTTGTCGGAATGATGTAGTTTCCACAGGCGATGCGTGAAGCATTGGCTCGACGATAGCATTCTTGAGTCCCGGGACGTGCAGGCTCCGATGGCATAGGAGCCAGCGATGACCACACCTCGGGCTGTGTAAGTCGCAAAGGCTCAGCAGCCAGGTCAGCTGCTCAAGTTCACAGCGGCTGTGCCGACCAAATGCACTCATACGTACCTGCCAGTGATGGCATTTGACTTTGGTGTCGCCACTCTGACATTCAGCACGCCTCCCCTTTTCAAGGGGTAGTCTTCCCTATTTGAGGACATTTTAAAGTTAAACTCCAACTTATTTTCACTGAGAATTCTTTACTAATTTGTGAAACCAAGCAAGTATTTGCAATCCTGCTGATCTGTCTCCAAATCAGATTTAAGAAATACTCTTAGGGCATTGGATGTATTGTTGAACGAACCGAAGCTTTCTTTTGGTCTGAATTGATTTTAAATTTGTTATGTAATTACTCATGCTAGATATTGTCTCAACACTGGAGCCAGAAAAATGAATACATCAGAATGGGAGTTGTATAGTCTCGAATTTTAAGCAGTTTCAAATGCCAAATGCATAATTATGCAGTGTGAGAGGTGTTGAAGATCTGCATAAAACGCCAAGGTGACTAATTACCATGCCTGGGCTATTCTGGGGAGGCTTCATGGAGGAGGTGGCGTTTCAATCTGGGTCTTGAAAGGTATGTACGAGATCAATACAGGGGTTGGAGAGAAATAGGGAGTCTCATAGGCAGTGGAAACCTGTGTTATAGAGAAGGGAGCTGACGTCAAGTCCACGATGGTTCCAGGAACTTCCTTTGCTGAAGTTTCATTGAAGACCAGTGCGGGAGAGTGAGGCGACATTGAGGCAGAAAACTGTTCATAGGCTAAACAGTTAGGGTTTGGTTGTCGTGTGCACTTAGTCATTCATAGTCATAGTCTACTACTCAGTCCTGAGTTCAGACTACTATATGTTTTACACATGGTATGTGTGTGTGTGTTTGGTGTATATCATTTTCCCCTCTTTTGTAATAGTTAATGGCTCTATTTTTTTGTTGGCCTGAACTTTTGCATGGGAAATGGTTTTCTAGCCTGAAATAAATGCTCTTTGACTCCTTTTACTCTTCCTGTCTTTTTATAAAAGACAGTCTGTGCTGTTCAATAAGTAATACAGTTCACCAAGAAAATGTGCACAGAGAGTTGACCTCAAATGGATCGCCACCTTCATAGGTTTCAACCTGGGGTCGCAGGTGAAGAAAACCCACAAAAAGCAAAAGCCAACAGAACAGGGAGTTTTACTAGCAGCTTCCCCCCCGGGAGGTTCACATCCGTATTCTCAGGAAGACAGGGTCGAGAATGTGGCGCTAGCGACCCTTGGCCGGGGGCGGGCGCGGGCATGTGGTGGGCGCTCCCCTCATCCCCATTCCCCCTCTCTGGATCCCACGCCCTGTGCTGTGAAAGCGTCTCCTGCTCAGGTATCTGAAGATGCCTGGGAAGCCTCGCCAGTGTCCTGAACAGAGGTCTCTAGTGAGAGCAGGGAAAGGTTCTGGCCAACCCTGGGCCGTCATAGTAATGCTGCCCGTTTCAGCCAGGCAGACCTGGTCTGTCCTACGATTGCCGGAACTGAAACATTCTTTCTGAAACCTACTGTTATTCGTTCTTGATTGCTTGCCGTTTTCTCCTTGAGAATACTTGGAATCCAGAGTGCTTCCGTATTTGAGTAAAATCTCAAAATCGACCCAGTCTACTGTGTTATCTGGGGAGCTAAGTGAGATAGTAATCTTATTTCCAGCCGAAGTTTTCCTCCCCTGAGAAAATGTGTTTCCTGCTATTACACAGGGAACCTTGTAATAGATTCCTTCTCTTTTTGGCTCTGCAGCTGGGAAACCTATAGTTACATTTCGTGCTGCACTGCCATAGGTGTCTTCAGGCTGGGTTCTGTTGTAAAACCATCTCTTTTCCTACTGGAATTTTTTAGTTTTATACCTGTGTTCGTGATTTTTTTTAGCATCTTTGTTCCTTTATATCCGTCATCCAAATGAAATGTAGACCCCTCCCCCCCAATACATAGTAAAGAATTAGGCCCTGGCTGGTGTAGCTCAGTGGATTGAGCACGGGCCTGTGAACCAAAGGGTTGCCGGTTCGATTCCCAGTCAGAGCACATGCCTGGGTTGCGGGCCAGGTCCTCAGTAGGGGGCGCACGAGAGGCAACCACACATTGAGTTTCTCTCCCTCTCTTTTTCCTTCCCTTCCCCTCTTTCTAAAAATAAATAAATAAAACATTTTAAAAAATTAGCTACCCATATTGCCTAGCCTGATGTCTATCTTCTGTCCCCACCAAGTCACAGCTAGATCATCTGCACAGGACATTTTGCGAGGCAGGTGAAATGAACAGAAGGGGGGGACTATGGAGGAGGGTAGAACCCTAATTAAATGTTATATGCTAAACTAATTTACTTGTGTCATAAAAACTAACCCTGTAATTCGTATATTAAGAGTTTTGTTTTTTTCTTTTGGTTTCTTTTTAATCCGTGTGGAAGATCCCTTTGAAATCAACTTGTTCGTCATGACAGTGATTTTAAGCATTGAATGAGTCTTTATTATACACGAGGCACTCGGCTTCCTGCTTTGTAGACTCTGGGTTGATACTTATATTGTTCCACAGGAAGCCCCCTGACGCCTAGAGGGGCACTCAGGCTAAGAAGGCCGAGTTACTGGCTGCAAGGGCCACTGAACGTGGTTGGGTTCGCATGCTGCCTAGGTCTCCACCCGGAAATTCCCCCGAGCTCATCGCGGGGAAGGAGAGTTCTGGGTCCGAGCTCTTCAAGGCTCAGCCTCCAGAGCTGCCCAACGGTGGTTTCTGTGACTAGTGAGCGAGTCGTGCTGCCTAGCACAGTGGCTGGCGCCCATGAGATCAATGACGTAGGTCTATGAGAGTAGCCAGATGCGGCGAAGAAAAATACAGGACATACGGATAAACAGAAATTTCTTTGTAGAAGTACGGCCTATGAAATATTTGGGACATCCCTACATTCAGAATCATTACCCTTTATAGTATTTGAGATACACCTACACTAAAAAAATTACTCTTCATGTGATATTCATAGTTAGCAGGGCATTCCGTGTTTTATGAAGCAACCCAAAATAAGAAAAAATGTGGAGTGGTGGCCTGTGATAAATGCCAAGAAACTTCTAGAAACCCCTCGGTGTCTTTAGAGCTGAGTGTGGACAAGCCTAAGCTCCATGAGAGTTGTTGCCTCACTGGATTCGGATTCCCCGTCTCTGTTTCTTGGGGTAACTGCACTCTTGTGCGGGCTCCTGGTGTTCGCCACGTGCTAACGTCCAGAAGGTGCCAGGTAACCTGTACGCCTGCCTTTGGTACATCCCAAACTTGGCTGGGTGTTAGCATTACCTGAGTTTTTTTTAAACTACGGAAGTTCAGGTTACAGCCTAGAGCAGGCGTGTCAAACTCGTTTTCACCGGGGGCCACATCGGCCTCAGGGTTGCCTTCGAAGGCTGAACTAACTTGAGGACTATATATGTAGCTAACTACTCCTTAACTGTTAAGGAATTGAAATTACTGAATTTTTTGGACTGTAAGACACACTGGACCATAAGACGCACCTAGGGTTTAGAGGAGGAAAATAGGACAAAAAATTTTGAAGCAAAAAAATGTGGTAAAATATTTAGTAACAAATAACATACCTCCCACCCCCCTGCCCTGCGAGCCAGGTAAGCTACATTTGGACTATAAGATGCACTCCCATTTCCTCCCAAATGTGGGGGGAGTGCGTCTTATCGTCTGAAAAATACAGTGCACTCCACCCTTGGAAAGCAACTGCAAGGCTGACGTGGCCCCCTGGTGAAAATGAGTCTCACACCCCTGTGGTAGACTGATGATGTGAGAACCTCCAGGGTTGTGCCAGGCAGGAGAATGTTTATTTCTTCCCATGATTGGAATGCACCCTGTGGGAAGGGAGTCGCCCCTTAGGCTGACTGGTCCTGTGAATCCTTGGCTGGAGCGCAGAGCCGTCCGTCCCTCCTAATCCAGGCCGGGATGTTCTTCTGTGCACTTTGTCCCTTCCTTGGTCATCCTTGCTGTGAGTATCCTCTAACCTTCCAAATGGCCGGGTTGGATTCTCGAGAGAGCTGCAAATGCCAGGCATGCTGGGTCCTCAGAAATGTGTCCAGGCACATTTTTTCTATAGGTTCTATAACTTGGTCCTGGAAGTGGTTATTGAACCCCAAAAAGACCCCTAGAAGATGTCATGGCCTTTTCCCTTTCGTTCTATCCGGAAAGAGCCAACCTCCCATTCAATTGGGTTTGAGAGTGAGCTCTGAGTGATGGAAATCTTTGTGTCTGAAGGACGACCTCAGCCCTCAAGAACTGCATGGCAGATGGCATCTGGGACGGTCCCCAGTAAACACAGGGAAGCCAGGGACTGTCGTCTGGCCTCACCGTGCCTTCATGTGGCAGAGAGGTCCCCTAGGACTTTGGAAAACGGCGCTGATGGGGTCTCTCTTCCTGCTGCCTCACCAGATAATTCCAGGCTTACAGGACAGTCTCAATAGATACTGGCCTTCCTCAGGTGTGAGATGTAACAATTAGCATAACTTAGCTCTGGATTTATAAAGTCAAGTGCATAATTGCAATATGCATGACTGGATATTTTCACAGGGGAGGTTGGTTCACCCACTCGGATTAGTGTGCTTTGTTCAGTCATTGGAGTGCTAACTGATTGCTCAGCGCAAAGGAAATAATTTCGCAGAAACAATATTACATTTCCGGTCCTTTAACCTAGGTGTTTAAAGATTCAGGTTTTTATATGACATTGTCTTGCCTTGAAGAGAGTTCACGCATTATGTAATTATGAGATGTTGATTGCTAAAACTCTACAAATTGCTTCTTTGAAGAACCTGAATCCCACATAATAAATAGTAGCAGTGTATCTAACCAAGTGGCGTATACTTTTCCTCTCTGTTTTGATTCAGATATGTATAAATTTCTACCTAGTGCTTTAAATGGGCCCGGAGAACAGCTTTTGTGTTAAGCCCACTCACAGCTGGAAGGAACCGGCATTAACCTGACAATAGAATATTATCATCTCCTAACTAAACAAAGACGAAAGGCAATGGACAAATTGTCCTGTCACCAGTGGCGAGCCCATTCTGTGTGGTGCCCTGCTGTTTTGTAGGACTGGAGGGGACAAGAGAATCCTCTTTATTGTAAACACGGTCCAATTAAATACCAGGTGGGCCGCTGGGAAAATCAGAGGTTCCTTCTAGCGTCGTTTTGGACGCCGGAGTTCCCTGCCCTGGAGAACAAAAAGGTGGCCTCACAGGGGCGGCCTTCACAGGGCAGCAGAGGGTTCTGTGATGGCAGGGTCACCTGTACCTAGCAGGCCAGCTGGCAGTTCAGACCAGCTGCATTCCAACTGCATGAAGTTACAGAAGTTATTTGACCTGGCCATCCTAAGAATACAGAAAATCTAAGTATGGCCTAAGCCTCACCAAAGTCATTCAGTTTCCTCCCTTCCTTCCTTCCTTCCTTCCTTCCTTCCTTCCTTCCTTCCTTCCTTCCTTCCTTCCTTCCTTCCTTCCTTCCTTCCTCTCTCTCTCTCTCCTCTCAGTTCTCACTGGAGGACATTTTTCTCCCATTGCTTTTAGAGAAACAATAAGGGAAAGAGAGGAACATTGATTGGTTGCCTCCCATATATTCCCAAATCAGGGCCTGAATCCGCCACCTAGGTATGTGCCCTGATCAGCAGTCGAACCCACAACCTTTCTATTAGGGGCGACACTGCAACCAACTGGGCCACCTGGCCCCGGGCTAGTTCAAATTTCTTTATAGATGTGTCGGATGGCCACAGTGGGGGCTCCGTACATTTTTTAGAGTGAAATTATTCAAAGTTGACGACAGTAAAGCAGATTAATACTGGGAATAGGTTTAAAGAAAATAAAGCTGAGTCTTTATCAATCTTTATGCGACTTAGGACTATTGATACCTTGTGGAGGGAGGCTGCCATTGCACGAAGACGCCACATCTCCTATATAGAACCTGAGAAAGAGAAACACGTGAGAGAGACTTTCATCTCGTCCCCGACTTAGAACGCCTGTGACAGTGGCAGACACTTTGACCGATGAGCCGCGCCAGAATGGTCCAAGTTGCACTCGGGACAACGCCAGCCCTGGCCTGGCAGCTCACTGCCC
>PVKM010017777.1:0-25604 GCA_004027735.1 Carollia perspicillata
TACATAAGTAAACTGGGCCGTCTGGTTCTGATTCCTGGACGTGTGGGTTTGTGAATATTCTAGGGCCCTGTGGTCCTCTCCAGTGAACTCTCCTGTGAGACCAGGAGTTTCTCCTGCTGCTGTAATTTCCATAGGTTTTTATAGCCAGAGGTTCTGTAGCTTTTTTTCCCACGCTAGAACTCTGGTTTATGTGGTCTGTCTTGCTCCCTAGTTGTTCCTGCTGGTTTATCTGCACACGAATGTGGGACTGCCCAGTCTTCAAGCCACTGCCTTGCCCCTGGGTCCTCCAGCTCCACCTTGCTGTTGGTCCTCTCTGCCCCTGCTGCCTGTCTCCTGCTGCCTGTCTCCGCCCCTCCTACCAGTGTGAATGAATGTTTCTTCTTTAACTTCGTGGTTGTCAGGCATCCATCCAGTTTGATTTTCTGGCAGTTCTGGTTGTTTTTTGTTTTTAAATTGGTCGTTGTCCTTCTTTTGGTTGTGTGAGGAGGCAAAGTGTATCTACCTAAACCACCATCTTGGCCAGAAGTTGGTATCTCAGTATTTCTTGTTCCTGGGATACCTTGTGTCCTTAGGTATTGTTACTCAAACCATTTTTAAAATGATGTTTTCCAGTAGGAGATGGGTATTATCACAGTCGTTATTTACCATAGAAATTTATAATAATCTGAGATATCTAATGGTTGAGTGCAATTGAATGCAGAAAATGTGAAAAAAACGAAAAAAGTTTGCAACGTTGTCTGCCATTCTTGTGATTATAAAAAAGCCTCATGAGTCCTTGTTTGCATGTGTTCTTGTATTTTTAATAGCTGCAGCGCCACAAGTTATTGTTCCTGATTCTAAGTTGATACAGCATATGAATGCATCAAACATGGTAAGATTCAGAACAAAGCACTGTGTTCGGCTTGACTTATTCTAACCCAAATTGTGACTGTGCCTGGGTAGATTGTGTATTAGCCAAGTTTATGCATGGCTTGAGCAAATGGTTGTTATATTTGTTTTCCTGAATATTGGGTTTAGAAGCAAATCTAAAGTTTAGCTTGACACTTCGATGTTGAAGTTCATAAAATTAGGCAATTTTCTGTTAAAAATACCAAAAGAATGATGCTTTGTGGGACCTATTTCAGTCCTTATTAGTTTTGGAAAAGAGGACCTACCAAACAGATTATAAAAATATAGTTTATTTGCAAAAGATCCCTTAAGATCCATTAATTACAAGAAATCAGGAATGCTAAGAATGGAAAACTTTAAACATTTTTTAAAGTAGTTTAAGATAACTGTTTTTAAGATCAGATATTTAAAAATTTTTGCCAAGATTTAACAACAGCATAGTCTAATGAATTTTATTATAGTATATAATTTGCTAGTATATAATTTGCTATTTTAAAATGCATTTAACCAGTTGCATTTATTGCATATTATACTTTAGATATTTCTAAGGGATGTCCACTGAACTTCATAGTAACAAAGTTTTCAAATTTTACTTTGGGAATATAGTATTCCCTATCTAATGTAGTATAATACAACAGTAAAACTGAAAGACCCTCTTCAGATTCTTAGATAATCTTTACCGAGATTTAAAAAAAACAAAATAGTAGAATAGTTGGTCTAGATCTTTCACATAAATAGCTTTTCTTTATGCTAGTTATGTAGACTGTTACTGATGTCTTAGCTCTGACATCAGTTTTGCAAGGGCTTTTTCTTTTTAATGAAACGATCGCTCTAATGCATTATTTATGGTATGGCTATTTCTCAGAAGAAATTTTCAGTAGACGTTAATAAAAGACATTTTCTGTATTGCACAATCACTCAACAGCTTTTAATGGCAAGTTGAATGTGCGGACATGTGTGCAGGTAGTGATTCTGCCATGTGGTATATAGAAACTACTATGTCAGTTTGCCTGTAAATGGTGATATGTTCTTATAAAATATAAATTATAGGCAATTAATATGTTTAAATAATATTTCCCAGTAATAAATGGTGGTTAATATGTTCTTATAATACAGAATACTTTTTATTTGCCTTTAGAGGCTAGATTTATTGGAAATTGAGTAGCTGGGTATTCTGCATTTCATGGAGAGATCCTGGAGGTCTATAGCTGGATTCCGGGGACAAGTGAGAATTTTAGGCTTAAGATGTCAAAATTACTTAGGCTTGTCAAGTGGCAAAATAAACATATTTTCTTGGAAAGTTATACCTAGAGCCTAGACTAGATCATAGTTGTATCATTAATATACTTGAGTAAATTTTCCAAGTTTTGTTGACTTCTGATTTAACATCTCTTAGGCACAGTTATATTTATTTCTTAAAGCTTATTTAGATAGAGGTGTTTCTAAAAAATGTATAGATTAGGTTGAGTTATATGAAGGCTCGGTAACTTAAAAAAAGATTGACAGGGGAGAGGAAAACTACCTACAGTATTTTTCGGACCATAAGACACACCTAGGTTTTAGAGGAGGAAAATAGGGAAAAAAATTGAAGAAAAAATGTGGTAAAATATTTAATAACATAATATTTCACCAGTATAAATGTAAACAGAACTCAACAGCAGCATTAACAACTATTATTCCTCCCAAATTGAGGGGCGAGGGAGAAGAGGGTCTTATAGTCTGAAAAACTTGGTATATATAGTTATAGTGAGATACATGGAAGTGCTTTGAGCACAAGATTAAAACGCAGCAAGAATGTGGTGCGATTCTTTGGGGGGGGAGGGGAGAAGTCTCCAGGAGCAGTAAATTAAGAATTTATGGCTTTGAAGAAATCCAGAGTAAAATCCTATGTACATTTTTGTAACTTAAGTGTTAGAAGCTAACTTTTAAAATGTAGAAATTAAAGTTTGTGAGTTTTTAAAAAGATTTTAAGGTTTTTTTAATTAATAAAACTATTACTATGTTTTACCTAGATGTAATGCCAATGTTGTGTCACCAGTGGCATGTTAGAATTGCCAGCCGTACTCCCAAGTATAGTCTCCTGGTATAAATGTTTTATAGAGACCTGTTGATTCTAATGTAAGTTAAAAATACTGAAGTTTCAAAAATAACAGTGTTTACACTTTTGCCTCAAGTATGTTAATTTAGAATAAGGTTTTGGGAGTAAAGAATCAGTAGGAAAGGAAATAAGGGAATGGATGTTTCATATATTGTATAGCACTATTAGTGCGGGTAAGATTTTTTTTTAGAGCACATTTTCCAGGGAAAAACAAGCCAATTGTATTTTTAACTTAATTGCTTGAAATAATTAAGTAGGACATTTAAGGCTAGATGGTCTTTATTGTACTATTTTATAAAGTGGGATTTAGTCTCATGTTAGAACTTTTCATTTTAGTGTAAATTAAACAGTGAGATTCACATACTCTTAAAATATGCCAGAGATAAAACGAGGTCCTGTTATGCGGATAGGTGGTTTTGATTTTTTTTGTTTTTTCAGAGTGCTGCTGCTACAGCTGCTACCTTGGCACTCCCTGCAGGTGTGACTCCTGTTCAACAGATATTAACAAATTCAGGTAATTCAAAATAATGGAACCATTATACCTATATAACTAAGAAAATTGTACTAAGAAAACAATAGCCTTTGTTTTGTCTTAATTATTCGAGGGCACGTCAAGCTATAATAATTACTAAGGACACCATAGAGAAGATGAGACTTGCACTTGAGCTTTTGATCCGTGAATGAGAATTATATTACTGAATGAATTACAATTATATAGAAATGCTTATTTATTTAGTTTAAAAACTTTTTTTAATTGATTTTTTAGAGAGAAAGAGAAACATCCATTTGTTCCGCTGACTTAATGTAGTCATTGGTTGATTCTTACATGTGCCCTGATGGGATCAAACCACACTCTTGGCGTATTGGGATTATGTCTCTAACCAAGTGAGCTACCCAGCCAGGGCTACTTAGGTTTCTGATAGACACATTTAACCTGCTGAATAAATTAAACTTGAATCATTTGAACTACTTTCTGATATAAACTAAATAGTCCTTAATAGTTTTCTAAGAGCAAGTTTATTGCATTCAATTTTACGTAGTACCTGTGTAGAATGACAAAATTTTACTGGGATTTTGGCATATTGATGTTGGAAGAATTTATATGGATTTTAAGTATTTTCTCTGTAATCTTAGTAATATAATTTCTTGTTACTTTGTTAATTTCTAAATTTGTGAGGAATAAACTAGGGGCTTATCTTGCATATTTTAATAAAATATAATTGCTCACTTTTTAGTTAATTCAGGATTCTGTGTCACTTAAAACAACATATTAGAGGGATTCAGTTCTGTATGCATAAATCGGTCATACAATTAATGTTAAGTGTCAGTGACAATTGGTTCAGTAAACTTTTATAGTTTTTAAACAGTTTTGAAGCTAAGGACTATGGTTTCTTAATTCAAGATATTATTTCCATTTTATTAAAGATTAAAAAATTAGCAGCCCCTGACCTGACATATTGCTCACTCATTACATGTTAGCAAAGATAATGTAAGCTTTTAATCAACTCTCATAATCTGTTAAAGCTTATGTTGGAAGTGTTAAAACTTTTGTTGGAAAATAGCTTTGTAAGAATGATAAGTGAGGATGTATTTTAATATGGATGAAAGTCAGAGAAGTTAAGGATTATATTTTACTGTGTATGGATAACAGCCCTTAAAACTCATAGACTTTTGACGTAATTTCTGTGGTCTTTGGTAGTTAGACATTCACTATGAATTCATTTATTTGAGGTGGTAACTGCTAAAATGGTAACTTGGAATACATCCTTTTCGCTTTAGGCCAGCTTCTTCAAGTGGTCAGAGCAGCCAATGGTGCTCAGTATATCTTTCAGCCTCAGCAGTCAGTGGTTCTACAGCAACAGGTTATACCGCAAATGCAGCCTGGTGGAGTGCAGGCTCCTGTTATACAGCAGGTAAAAGAAGCATTCTAAATTCTTGTGTAACTCACACCTTAATGTGTATTCGATATGTTTAAGACTTAATTGATGTTATCCCTACTCACTAGTCTCCAGCCTCCTAAGCTAGTTATTCAGCATTCATTCAACTAGCAATTATTCTGTGGCTGTATGTTAAGGTTTCTGCAAAGGACTGGAGATTTAGAAGTGAAGAAGGCAGGCATGAATCTAGTTTCACGATACTGTGTTATTTTCTGGAAGGAGGTGTATGGAATCCTTTCTTTTACCTCCAATATCTGAAGTATCATGAAATCCTACCAATTCTTTATAGTTCCTTTTTGGAGACTGCAGTTTTAACATATTTATAGTTCCTTAATATTTGAAACTAGTTTTCTTAGATTGTTATTTCTTTAGTTCATGCTCTCATAATTTCTCACTTAAAATACCGTATTATCCTCTTAATTTCTCTCTGTCCAATCTTGTGCCCTCTAACCTGACCCTACTACTTTATATTTATAACCATTGCTCTAAAAAAAAGTCTTAAAATTTTTTAATGACTTCTCATTGCCTGTTGGGAAAAGTCCAGACTCCTCAGCATGGTTTATAAGATTTTTTTTTTTGATCTTGTGATTTGATCTCAGGTTTAATTTTCCCCATATTTCCAATTGTTAGCTGCTTCAGCTGCTGTTAAAAAATACATTGTATTTTTGTGTACCTGGTATTACTATTAGGACAAAGATGAAAGAGAAATGGTTATTATTTTGAGGAATTTAGGTACTTTAAAAAAGAGACAATAAACACATAATGTCAGTATTAAAAGTACCATGATAGAGGTCAGATCAGAGGAGGAGCGTTAATCCATCCTATTTAGAGCTTTCCAAATTTCGTCCTGCTGTTACTTCTGGGTTTCACTTGATGTTATTTTTCTATTTAGAATGCCACCTTTGGACGTCTTCTAGCAACACCCTTTACTTCCCACCAAACAAACCAAATGGAAAAGCCTGGCTAATCTCCCAAAGCACAAATAGACAGTCAAATATTATCTACTAGAAAGGCTTCCCTGACCATGTCTTATTCCCCAATCTGAATTTCATAATCTGTTCCGTGTTCTCATAACACTATTATCATATTTTTATTGCATCTTCTCTCTTTTCGAGGTCTGGGTTTTTTTGGTCCATTGTACCATTAATCTGTAAACTTAAGGGAAATACTGTTTCATTATTTTTGCATTCCTTGAACCTAATGGCAAGTAATTGCCATTCAATGGTTTTTATTATCTGCCTTTTATTTATTAACTATAGTTGTAAGTATGTTTATTTTAACACATTAATATTTGTTAATTTTTTTTTAAAGTTGTGGTTTACTTTAGAATCCTAGAATACAGATGTTAGAAAGAACTTGAGAACTCATCTGATCTGGTGGTTCCCAGTTGTCGTTGCATGATTAGAATCATATGGGGAGCTTTAGATAAGGTGAAAAGATTTCATCTTACCCCCAATTCAGTCAGCACATTAGGAATTGAGCCTATGTGTCTGTTTTTTAACAACCAAGTGTTTATAATTTATAGCCAGTGTTGAAAGTCCTTGATCCTAGTCTAACAATGAGGTGACCAAAGCCAAGAGAGAGGTTAAACAGCTTGCTTCTGCTACGTCTCTGTGTGTGATCTTACATAAAACTAGAGCTCAGAAGTTCAGATTTTCAGTGCAATGTTCTTCATAGGGAGGCAGTGTAGCATTATAATAAGAGCAGAATTAGAAAGCCTAGGTTCAAATTTTGCGTTTTGGTGAATACAGTCTGGAAAGTTACTAAACCTCTCCATACATTAAGAAAATAAACTACTAACTTGTGTAACTCTTGGCCTGCAGTCTGGCATATACATACCACATGCTGGACAAGTGGAGGAGTCATCTTCAGAAAATCTTCTTTCCTTAGAAATTTGAATGATAAAATGGAAATTTAGTGAATTAGTACAGTAGTTAAACATTTCTTTTTTGCTTTGGTAGTTTTAACTTGTATGAGATGGACTTTTTTTTTTTTTAGTTGTTATTCAAGTACAGTTTTCTGTCTTTTACTCCCATCCCATTCCACCCCCCCCCCCCAGTGCTCCCCACCTCCCTCCCATTTCCACTCCCCTTAGTTTTTGTCCATGTGTCCTTTATATTTGTTTCTGTGACCCCTTCCCCTTTCCCCCTGAAATTCCCTCCCCTTTCCCCTCTGGTTACTCTCAGCCTGTTTTCTGTTTCGATGTCTTTGGTTATATTTTGCTTGTTTGTCTTGTTGCTTAGGTTCCTGTTAAAGGTGAGATTATATGGTATTTGTCCTTCACCATTTGGCTTATTTCACTTAGCATAATGCTTTTCAGTTCCATCCATGCTGTTGCATAGGGTAGGAGCTCCTTTTTTTCTTTCTGCCACATAGAATTCCATTGTATATATGTACCATAGTTTTTTGATCCATTCATTTACTGATGGGCACCTAGGTTGCTTCCAGCACTTGGCTATTATAAATCGTGCTGCTATGAACATTGTGATGCATAGGTTCTTTTGGAATGGTGTTTCTGGGTTCTTAGGGTATAAACCTAGCAGTGGAATTGCCGGCTCAAAAGGCATGTCCATTTTTAGTTTTCTGAGAAAATTCTATACTGTTTTCCATAGTGGTTGTACCAGTCTGCACTCCCACCAACAGTGTACTAAGGGTCCTCTTTTCTCTGCAACCTCTCCAACACTTGTTGTTTGTTGCTTTGTTTATGATGGCCATTTTTGGTGTTCCTTCAGCATTCAGGCCTGTTTCTGTGTACCAGGTAATGAAATTGAACTACTTGATCCTTTTAACTATTTTCTAATATTTGGTTTCCCTTTGCCTTAGGTACTGGCTCCTCTTCCTGGAGGGATTTCACCACAGACAGGTGTCATTATCCAGCCTCAGCAAATCTTATTTACAGGAAATAAGACTCAAGTTATACCTACAACAGTGGCAGCACCTACACCAGCACAAGCACAGATAACTGCAACTGGCCAGCAGCAACCACAGGCCCAGCCTGCTCAACAACAAGCTCCATTGGTGTTACAAGTAGATGGAACTGGGGATACATCATCAGAAGAAGATGAAGATGAAGAAGAAGACTATGATGATGATGAGGAGGAAGACAAGGAGAAAGATGGAGCTGAAGATGGGCAGGTAGAAGAGGTAAGAACAACAAAACAACAAAAAACAACAAAACTTGAGAAGTTACTCAGTCATTTCTTCTTTTACTTGGTTCTAAAGTTGAATTATATCGTATATTTCAGAGACTGTTTGGGTGCCATACAACATAGAATTTAAAACATAAAGTTAGATTTTTCTAACGTAGTAAGGTTTTTAGATTGTTCTGGTTTGTTTACTCTCATAAATATTGTTCATATAGCTGCTGATAAAAAGGAATGTATACCAAATTATATTTATAGAGATGTGATGGAGATAGTGCAAGTAATTCTATATCTTTAGGTTGTGCATTCATGATTTAGCTTACACATAGACATTGGAAGAACAGATAGATGTGGTTAATCTTTTGCTTCAATAATTAAAAAGGGACAGCAGCATTAGGGAAGAGAGGATATTGGAGAAAGAAAAACTAAATATGACAGATTTTTTTAGAACCTTTTGTTCCATGTTCCATACCATTTTCTTCAACAACCTTATCTATCTACTTTTAGTGTCTGTCCTCAGTTGAACATTGTTTCTTACTCATTTTTAATTATTCATTAGAAACATGCAAATCTTTTTTTTCTGTGTGTCAGCTTAGTTACTTGTGTTCCACAACTTTAATTGTTAATTGCCTTCTGCAACCTAAGATGTAACTTTCTTGGTTGTCTTAGTACAAAGTTCTTCTAAGTTATCTAAGTAATATTTTAAATATACTTTTAAAATTAAATATTGAATAGATATAAATGAATAAAAATATTTTAAAATAGAAACACCTCAGTGTCCATATGTAGTTTAAAAAATTCCATTTCTTAATTAAAGTCCCCTGGGTGCCTCTCCCTAGTCCTGTGCCTTTTACCGTTAGAGTAACCGTGCTCATAAATTTTGTGTTTATCGTTAGCGCGCCTTATGTTTTACCATGTGCATTTACTTGTATATTTCCAAAGAGCATATTGTTTGATTTTGCATACCAATTTATAATGTAAGTGGAATAAGTATGTATTATTCTGGAAGTTTTTTTCCTGAGGTTCATCTAAGCTGTTGCATATACCTATAATTATTTTCACTGTTGAATATACCATAATTTATCCACTTTTTTCATGTGATGGGCATTAGAGTTGTGTCTTCTTGTTCACTGTAAAGTTTTAAAACGTTCCAGTGTGTGTCTTCTGGGGGCACATAGCAAGAGTTTATCTAGGTTTTATACCTGAACATTGAGTTGTTGGATCTAAGGTATGAACGTCTTCAACTTTACAGTAAAACGCCACACTGCTGTACTAATAACTCCTACCATTCATTATATAATGGTGCATGTGTCTACATGTCTTCACCATACTTGATACTGCGTCAGACTTCCTGTTTTGCCAGTCTGATAGGTAGAAAGTAGTGTTTCATTTTGGTTTTAATTCGCATTTTCTTGATTACTAATGAGGTTTAGCCTTTTTGATTCATTCATATGTTCTTTGTAGACAGTCAAATGAAAAACGGTAATTTTTCTTGACTTTTTGGCTAAGCCCTCCAGAATAATATTTATTAGGAATGATGATAACTGGCACCCTTATCTTTTTTCCCCCTCACCAGAGGACATGCTTATTGATTTTTAAAGAGGGAAAGTAGAGGAGAGAAACATCAATGTGCCAAAAACTTCGATCAGTTGCCTCATAAGTGCCCTGATCAGGGACCGAACCCTCAACCTTTTGGTTTATGGGACAGTGCTCCAACCAACTGAGCCACACTGGCCAGGGCAGTCACCCTTATGTTAATCAGAAAAGAATACTTTCAGTGGATACTTTTTTGTCTTTTTAAATTTATTGATTTTTAGAGAGAGAGGGAAACATTGCTTTTTGTTCTGCTTATTTATGCATTCATTGGTTGATGCTTGTATGTGCTCTGATGGGATCAAACCCACAACTTTGGTGTATCAGGATGACCCTCTAACTAACTGAACCACCCAGCCAGGGCTATGGTTTACTCTTTAAGTATAATGTTTATTATAGGATTGTTTTATCAGGTTAAGGAGGTTCCCTTATATTCAAACTAGGAGCTTTGCTTTATTTTCTAAGCTGTGGATTTTATATTAAACATTTTCTATAGCTATTAGGTAGTCAAATGATTTCTTATTCTTCATCTATTGATTATGATGAATTGTATTCACTAATTGGTTTTCTATTTGTGAACCAGTTTTGTCTTTGTGGCACGCATAACTTGATCATTATATATTAACCTTTTTAGAATTGCCAAATTCCCTTTGTTTAGGACTTCTGCATGTATATTCATGAGTGGTACAATCTGCAATTTTCTGTTCTCACACTCTTACTGGGTTTTCAGGTTTATGGTAGCAGTGGTTTTATAAAATGATTTTTGGGGAGTGTTCTCGCTACATTTGACTTTTTTTCTTAAGATTATACTTAATTCTTCTGTGAATATTTGGTAAATATGCTGCTAAAAATATCTGGTTCTAGGAGTAATCTTTACTCTGTTCAAGTATACTGTTTCTTTTTGAGACAGTCCGGGTAAGTGATACAGGCATACCTTAGAGATAATGTGGGTTTGGTTGCAGACCACTGCAATAAAGTGAGTCCTGATATTTTTGCTGGTGGGGAGAATATTGCCTTTGATATGTAAAAAATGCAACATCTGTAAAAAGCACAATAAAGCGAACCTTGATAAAACAAGGTATGCCCGTACTCTTCTAAGTCTGTATTTATCTAAGGTTTTAGTTGATTATCATAAAGTTAATGACATCTTTTTGATGTCAAGTCATTTGTAGTCATTTTCTTTTTTATTTTCTCATTCCTGATATTGTCTGTGCTTTCTTGTTCCTTTTTCCTTTTTCAGTATTGCTAGAGGTATGTTGACTGCATAACGTTTCAAAGAATCAACATACAACTTTGTTTATTATGTTTAGTGTGTTTTTTCTTATTTCATTAATTTCCGTTCTGACTTGACTGTTTTATTTGTAGAGAATACAATCCCTGTGATGTGTGCATCCTTTGAAATTATTTGACAATTGCTTTATATGTTCAGTACTTGCATATGCTTCCTGTGTATTTGAAGAGAATGTTTTCTGCGGTTTTGTCTCTTTAAATATATCTGTTAGATTGTCAGTAGTTGGGTTGGGGGAATAGTTTATATTGTTATTGATATTTTTTCTGTGCTTGCTCCGTCCTTGACTTCACTGAGTGAGACAGGTATGTTCGGACCTCTTATTACAAGGGTGGATTTACTTCTTTTTTTTCCTGTCATTTTTGCCTTTTATATTTTGAGCCTGAAAATGTGTACACATAAGCTTAAAATTGTATTTTCCCAGTGAGCTGAACCATTTATGATTAAATAGTATCCTACTTTACCTCCAATAATTTTATTTCATTTTTGCCATAAAGTTTGTTTTGTGTGATACTAACAGGGCCACACCACCTTTATTTCAGTTAGAATTTGCTGGTGTAGTTTTTTCTCTTTCAAATGTTGTGTATTCTTAAGCTTCAGTATACCTTTTTTTATGTGGAACACTGCTATGTATGCTCTCATCTTATAAAATTTTTACATGGGCCAGGGCTATTTAGTAGGGAAAGAATAGTGTTTTCAACAAATGGCTCTTGGACAACTGAACGTACACGAGCAAAAGAATAAAGTTGGACCCATACCTCATACCATATACAAAAATTAACTAAAAATGGATCAGAGACTAAATGTAACATCTAAAACTCTAAAATTCTTAGGAAAAAACGGTAAAAGCTTTAGTATTTTAGATTTAGCAACAGTTTCTTAGATATGACACCAAAAGCACAAGTAATCAAAGCAAACATAAAAGTGAACTTAATGGATTAAAACTTTTGTACTTCAGAGGACAATTTATACCAAGTGAAAGACAACCTACAAAATAGGACAAAATATTTGCAAATCACATTCCCGATAAGGGATTAACATCCAGGCCGTATTGAGAACTCTTAAAACTCAAGAAAAACAAACAACCTGTTCAAAAATGGACAAAGGGCTTAATAGACATTTCTTTAAAGAAGATATACAAATAGCCAATAAACATGTGAAAAGATGCTTAACATCATTTTTCATTTAGAGAAATAAATGCAAATCAGAACTGCAAAGAGATACTTCACATCTATTAGGATGGCTATCATAAAAAATAAATATTGGTGAGAATGTGGAGGAATTGGAACTCTGTGTGGTTGGTGGGGATGTAAAATAGTGTAGCTGCTATGGAAAATGAATTGGTGGTTGCTCAAAAAGTTAAGCATGGAATTATCATGTGACCTAGTAATTTCACTCCTATGTATAAGAGAATTGAAACAGGTGTTCAGAAAGGAACTTGTATATGAATGTTTATAACAGCACTGCTCATAAAATCTGAAAGACGTGAGCAGCCCAAATGCCCATGAACTGGTGGATGGAAAAATAAAAGTTGGTATGTCCGTGCAGTGGAATATTATTTAGCTATGAAAAGAGACAGTTCTGGTATATGCTACAACATAGATGAATCTTAACCATTATGCTAAGTTAAAGAAGCCACACCACATACTGAATATGTGTATTATCTCATTCTATTTACATGAAGTATCTAGAGTAGGTAAATCTATAGGTGCAGATACGAGATAAATTAGTGGTTGCCAGGGCTGTGAAGAGGTGGGAGTGGGAAGTGTCTCCTTAATGGTAAAGGTGATAAGATTATTCTGGAACTGAATAGTGGTGGTGGTTACACACACAATGAAGTGCGACTGAATTGTACACTTAAAACTGGTGAATTTTATATTATGTGAATTTTACTTACGTAGTTTTATAAAAACTAACATTTACATGGGTGATAATCTTTTTTTATTTTTTAATTTATTTTTAGATGGAGGGAAGGGAGGGAGAAAGAGAAAGAGAAACACTAATATGTGGTTGCCTCTCTCATACCCCACACTGGGGATCTGGCCTGCAACCCAGGCATGTGCCCTGACTGGGAATTGAACCAGCAACCCTTTGGTTCACAGGCCACACCACTGAGCCACACCAGCCAGGGCTGATCATCTATTTTTAATTAAAGAACATGTATACATACACATGTGTGAGTAGGCACAGGCCTTAGCCTTAATATCTTATTTAGAAATCTGAGCTATACTTTTTATTTTCTGCTACAGTTGTGGTCAAGTTTAACATAATTGGTTATTTTATGGTCTTGGTCTTTAATTCTTTTTGGTTGAGACTACTCCCCTATTGCAGTGAATGTGTTAAGTGCACATTCACTTTAAATCTAATGGCTTAATTAATTATACTCGAAGGCCTCACCATCACAGTGGTAATGTGCTAATTTGTTGTCAGAGTCCTAGTCCCTAATGTTAAGACAAGCCAGACTGCTAGCCTATTTTAGCACTTTCCCCCTCCTGCTTCACCATTGTTTTCCCTTTTACACTGCAGCTTCTGGTGGTGTATGGGACCGTAATGTCATTAAATGCTCACATTTTCAAGCCTGAGAAAGAAGCACAGGTCTATGTCTAGACATCTTCCACAGTTATTGCTGAGAATTATCTTCCTGTGCTATTCTGAAAGAATAAAGGAAATAAAGTTAAACATTTATTTCAGAGTTACAGGTCATAGCTTAACTATTTTAATTGATGTATTTAATTTCTTGTTGGAATTTGAGTAACCCTGCTAAGTCAGTGCAGCCAATATGTTTATGGTATACATATATGTATCATTAGGCCCTTGGTTCTTAAAGAACATCAAGGTCATCATGTTTATTTTCATTGACCATTAGAAGGGCCCTTTTCTAATAGTGCATGAAGTATAAAAAAATAAATTCTCCCTTTTTATTTATAGGAGCCCCTCAACAGTGAAGATGATGTGAGTGATGAGGAAGGACAAGAACTCTTTGATACAGAAAATGTTGTTGTATGTCAGTATGATAAGGTAAGGATTTTATCATCAGATTTCCAACATTTTTTTCTGTTTTAATTTCTTTTCTAAAATATCCTTTCTGCCTCGTTCAGATATTTGGGTGGCTGATTACTGCCTTTTAAAAAAAATTTAATCTTGATCGTTTTTTTTTTTCCATTACCATTTAGTCCCCTTATATTTCCTTCACCCCAGCAATCCCCATACTGTTGTCCCTGTCCATGAGTGTTTTTTCCTTTTTGCTCAGTCCCTCTCCCCCTCACGTCTCCTCTCCACTAGCTGTCATCTATGAGTTTCTCCACCCTCTATTAGTTCTGTGTCTCCACCATCTCTCTTATCTGTGAGTTTCTTCCCATTTTCCTTGTTAGTTCAGTTTGTTCATTAGATTCCACATGTGAGTGAAATCATGTGGTTTTGTCTTTCTCTGACTGGCTTATTTCACTGAGCATAATGTTCTCCAGGTCTGTCCATGCTGTCGTAAAGGGTAAAGTTCTTTTTTTATGGTCAAATAGTATTCCATTGTGTAAATGCCCCATAGTTGTTTTATTCACTCATCTACTGATGGATGCTTGGTCTGCTTCCATATCTTGGTGATTATAGGTAACACTGCAGTGTAGATAGGGGTGCTTATGTTCTTTCAAATTAGTGTTTTGGGTTCCTTTGGCTATATTCCCACACATGGGATGAATGGGTCAAAAGGCAGATCCATTTTTAATTTTCTGAGGTATCCATACTGCTTTGCACAGTAGCTACATCAGTCTGTATTCTCACCAAGAGTGCAGAAGGGTTCCCCTTTCTCCATATCCTTGCCAGGTGTGAGATGATACCTTATTGTGGTTTTAATTTGCATTTCTCTGATAATTAGTGACATTGAGCATCTTTTCATTTGTCTATTGGCCATCTGTATGTCCTCTATAGAGAAGTGTTTATTTAGTATAAATAGTATGAATGAAGACATGGTTATAGTTTAGTACATTATTTTAATAGGATGAGCAATTAATCTGTGTAGCTTTACATTTTAAAAATTAGTTATTGATCAAATCGGGAGGAGAATTGTTAAGTCCTGACTTACTAACAAAGTAAACAATTACTTTTGAGTTGTCCTTTAATATCAAAAATAACTCAGTGGGATAATTGTATCTTTCTTTTAGCCTCAGTTACCTCAAAACTAAAAGGGTTTAATAGAATCTCTGCAACTTTTACAATTACTAAAGAGACAACTAGGACAAAAAATAAGACTGATAACTATCAAATAGATACATTTTTAATGAAAATTATTTTTAAAATTATTAGCTTTGCTATAGTTTGGTATCATTAAGGAATTTTTAAATTAAGTTCTGTGAGAATTAGCTCTTGAATCCTTTTCTTCTTAATTTTTAAAAAGGGTGCTACTTCCCAAGTATTTTTGTTATAGTTACTGGTATTAGTGTTGAGATTTTTGTTATTTATTGAAACATTTAATTTAAAATTTGTTTCCTGACTACAATAATTAAATTTATAGTAAACCTACAAATTATATTTCACTTATAATTCAGTTTTAGCAGAGGTCTTTACCAAATACTGAAAGCTCTAAAAACAGCAATTGGGTTATGGGTTCAATCATCCCCTGTTGGCGCGCATGCGAGAGGCAACAGATTGATTTTCACATTGCTGTTTCTCTCCCTCTCTTCCTCCCTCACTTCCTCTCTCTCTAAAAATAAATAAATAAATTCTTTTAAAAAAGGCAGTTGGGTTTTGCTTGTAAGTACTTCTTGTTCCGTAAATGAATGTTTAATAAGCACCTACATTTGCCAGGCACTGGAGCAGTTGTCACGATCATACAAAGTGTATTCCCTGAATGAGTTTACTAATGATGAAAATCTTAAATTTGTGTTGCTTTTAATAGCAATGAATGTTATCGATAACCATGCTTATTGCAAACAGATCTGTAGGGAAAATGTCAAGACAGTGCATCTTGTCATTTCCTAAAGAAAAGGTAAAGTCAAGCCACTTATGTATCACTGAAATTATAGAATAAACTCAGGTCATTGATTCAGAGTTACAAGAACATTCACTTTTGTAGATTATGACTTACGGGCGAGTGTTCTTAACACCCAATACCAGGCACATTATAATAAATGTAATATCTGTCACATTCATGTAGAGAAGAGTATTTCGGTTAAAACAGGAGATAATGATAAAGTTTTATTGTCAAGAAGTCTCAAGGGAATTTCTTGCAACCAAATTATCCAAAACACAATTTCATGATAACAAGATACCAGATTTTTGAGGCAAGGGAGGATTTTTACCTTAGCCTAACTGAAAAATATACTTCTTAGTATTTTCATATTGTAAGAGAACAGATGTATTCTCTTTTGGTTCAAATTGTACACATAATATTTTAAATATTAAAATTGATTATTTTAATGTTTAAGACTAAGAAATTGAATATAGGTTTAAATAGTGTGTTGAATGATAAACAGTTTTAAAGTTTTCAGAAATCTAATTTTTAGAATTAAATTAATCCTGGAGATTGGAGTGATGGGGGCTTGATTTTTGGTGGGGGGTCAACTGCAAAGAGCGATGGGGTCTGTGACGGGTTAAAATGGAGTTGAGTATGTTTTGAGCCAACTTGAATTTTAGGAGTTTATTTTTGAAGTCTAGATTTTAGAATTTCAGTAATGGGTCAATGATAGAAGTGATCATAGAAAGAATAATGAAGTTTGTGTTGCTGATCAAATCAGAATCTGGTTCAGCCTAATAAGAGGCAGATTTCTCTCCTAAGTATGGGTAGATAAGTATGATGGCATTAGGTATTGAGGCTTCAGCCTCATTTATAGGTAATTTTACTTAATTTGTTTGTCATTAGGAAATTTAAGAGTCCTTTTTCCTGCATTGAGGATATTCCTTCATGAAGAGCTTAGGGCCAATAATTGTTTTTCAGGTTGTATTTTGTGGTTTTATTTAAATACAAATATTTATTATTTATTACCCAGTAAGACTTCATGCTGAATATATGGACTTTTGTTAGGTCCATGAACTTTTTCTACATTTGCGTTTTAGTAACTTGTCTTGCAGTAGAATGCAATGAGTTTTTGTATTTATCTGTGGAATTCCTTTTCCCTAGCTACTTATCACTTTCTTGTTTATATAATGCCATTGTCTTTCAGGTTGTGCCCACTTGGTTCATGCTGGAAAATAAATTTGTATGCCTATTTTAGGAGAGTTAATACTTGCTCTACAAGGTGCCAAACAAGAAAAGAGGAAGCCGAGGTCTTTTCATACCTGTTTCATGCAACAAATACTTACTGTCTGTGATGTCCCAGGACACTATTCTAGGAGCTTCAGACACACTAGTGAGCAAACAAAGTAATCCCTGCCATTGGGAAACTTACTGAAGTGGAGAGAGACACATGCTAAAACAATTAGTACAACTTGTTAGAAGTTGATAATTGTTACGGAAAACAAAGAGGGGGAAAGGGAGAGCTTACGGTTTTAGATAGGATAGTTATGTTAGATCTTTTGAGAATAAGGCATTTAAACAGACTTAAAGGAGGGTTAACCCAACCTTCATCTGGTGGCAGAGGCTACCTGTTATGTGTGAGTGGCAGCAAGAAAGCTAGTGTGGCTAGGCTGGGGAGAGGGGTGTTCTATATTAGTAGACTAAGTCCAGGGTAAGTGAGGGCAGAGGGTGTGAGACTTTGTGGGGACAGGGGCTCTTGTGTGGATTGGGAAGCTATTGGAAGGTTTCAGGTAGACAAATATGATGCCACATTTTAATTTTAAAAGGATTACTTTTCCTTTGTTAAAATCAGAGTGTGTGGAGAAAGCAAAGGTTGAAACAAGGAGACTGATTAGAAGGATATTATAGTAATCCAAGTGAGAGAGAATGTTGACTCAGGCTAGGATGGTAATACTGGAAATAGTGCAAAGCAATTGGCTCCTGGATATGTTTTGAAGAAGACTCAGTAGGAATTCTTGACTCTCTTTAGATGTGTGATAGAGAAGGAAAAGAAAAATCAAGAATGACTCTGCACAATGCAGTGTGCAGGTGATATTTTATTGAGTTGTGCACTTAAAGCCTGTATGGTTTGTGAAGCAATGTGACCCCAATAAATTCAATTAAAAAATGACTCCAAGATCTTTTGATGAGTAACCAGAAAGAAGAATGGAGATGCCATCGACTGAAATGGAAGAGTCTGAAGATGGAGCAGGTTTAGGAGACAAGATCAGTTTTAGACATGTTAAGTTTGGGATGTCTATTAGACATCCATCTTAACAGAGTTTAGTGTTTACGTAATACATTTAGACCAGAGCTAGAAGACCAATTAATGTAAGACTCTCTTCTTGGACTACTATTTTAATTTTTATGTGTGTTTTATTGTGTTTTAATGGATAAGAAAAATTGAATAAACGGAGAGTTGTAGTCAGTGACCTAGAGGAGGGGCATGAGAGTGGTTTTCAAATATACGAAATGTTCTTTGATTTAAAAAAAAAATTTAAGTCCCAAGAGGCAGAGCTAGGATCAATAAGTAGAAGTTTGGAGGAAGCATATTTCAGTAAGGGGTAAAGTGTGAAGGCTTATAAAAGTTGTCCCAGAAAGGAATAATTTAATTTGCAATTCTTTGCCCCCAACTTTTAACTAATATAAGCAAACACTGAATAATTTTCCAAGAATATGCCATGGAGAGTGGTTGCACTGGGAGGTTAGACTGGAATTTTAGGAATGGAACATCAAATTATGTGTACATAGTAAGCATTTCTGTATTACTATATGAAACAGTCTGATTCAGTAGAAAGCCTATTGGACCTGGATTCGAGAATCCTCTTTGTCATTTAATAGCATTATTACCTTGGTCAAATCATTTAACTTTTCCAGGCTATAATTTACTCTTTTAAAATGAAATTCTGAGCTATTAGATTCAAAGTCTTTTAGATTAGAAAAGAGGGAGAGCCACGGGTTTTTCTTCGAAGAGAATGTGGAGCTTGAACTGGACTTTGAATAATGACTGGGGCTTACTGGAAGAGGGAAGAAAGGTCATTTTAGTTCATTAAATTTTATAACTTCTTTTCCTTCTAAGTCCATGGAATTGCAAATAATTAAAAACTGTAAATGAAGGCAAAGCTAGGAGTGCCCAGGGCCTGGTCACGTTTGAACTGCACCCTTCTCTCTTTGTCTTAACTGTAGGAGGTGCATAGTTTTTGAAATGTACTTTGTGTGGCGGGATGATTAGCATGCCTTCAGTTGTGTTTGTTAAATGCTGCCGTGTATTTAAGTCTTGAAAACTAAACTGTAAAAGTTTTATTTTTATAGAAGTCAGTACATGCATATACTTTAGAAATAATACTAGAAATGTCTTGGGGAATGCCACTGGGAATTAATCAGTAGGAAAGAGTACTTTCACCTGATGAGATTAAGGAACACTTTGTGGAGGACGCAGTATTTTGAGGTAGATCTTGAACTAAGAATTGAATGTGAAAATGGGAGCAAGGTATGACACTTGTGGGGGAAACTCTGCGCAAGTCACCCCATGTCCGCCACGGATGAACACAATGCTACCAAGACATGATTTGCTTGGGGAGGAAGGGTGGCCAGCTTCTGTCATGGGAGAAGGGCCCCGAGTCCTTGCCTCAGTGGCTTTTTATTGGGTTCGTAACACGCAGGGATACAGGTAAAGCTCATCAATCAATGTCAGGTGGCAAGGATCAAACAATAGATAACATTTCAAAGAAATCTGAGGGCTGAATATGAGTCAGTGTTTGTCAGGTAAGGGGTTGCAAAAACTTGAGGAGACATACTCATTTCCCGCCCGGACCCTTATCCTATGAATGATAGCACTCTTAGCAACGCAGACTTCACAGGACTTCACTAAATCTTTGTTATGCCTGATTACCCCAGAACCTGCTCTAGCTGGCAGAGGGCTGCACCCCCTCCCATCAAGATTCAGGCTTAAGTGGATTAGAGCCAGGAAGAGCTTCTCCCAGAAGGAAAGAGGACTCGGGCTATGTCAAAATAGCCATGGGGATGAGGGTCCTTCGCCCTCACTTGCTGCAGCCCCCGAGTCCTTTCTTGATGGCCTCGCACATGATTGTGTCTGGTTGGGTTGCCTCTCCTCTGAAGGGTCTTACCCATAGACTCTGACTGACCGACCAAGCGTTGGGGGCTAGAGATGGCAGAAGCAGTGCTCTTGCCAGAGAGATAAGCTTTGTTTCCTCAGTGGCTCACAGTCGGGAGGTCGCCCACTCAGCCTTAGCCACGGAGGGCGGTTACAACCCCTGCAACCAGACAGAGCAATTCCCTACAGACACTTTCTTTGACTGAAATACAGCCCTTGAGTAATGTGAAAGTAGGAAATAATCTTGGGAAGGTGAGTTATTTCCTGGTCACTTAGAAATAGAAATAGTCAAGAAGAGGTGATTGGTTAGAATTTTTGTGCTCCTTGCAGCGTTATTTTATAAGATGATTGGAAGGAAAGGGAGAGTGAAGGCATGAAAATCAGTTAGATGGTTATTGTAATAAGTCAGGTGACAGGAGGCTGTTATGTGGTAACTAGAAGACTATTGGTGGCCTTGGAGAAAGCAGTTGCCAGGTGTGCCGATGATGAAGTAGAACTAGAGGTAAAGTAAATAGCAGTTTAAAATACTGATATTTAGTGTGAATACTAATACCACGAGGCTGTAGTATTTAGAAGGGTCAGCCATGTGGCAGTTGTTATTATTTGTGAGGAAGAGGAAGGGAATGGTTGTAAATATGATGCCAATATTGAAGAAAGGTGGTGTCCCGGGGATTAGTAGATAAGAGAATGAAGAAAAGCCTAAGGTTAAGTGAATGGTGTAGCCATAAAAGGAATTACTAGAGCAAAGGTAAAACTAATCTGGAAGCATCAGGGAGAATAAGGGGTGTTCTTGTTTTAAATATTCGCTAGAATAAAATTTCCTGTGAAAAAAGAACACATGTATATGCAACCTGGTAGAGATATTTTGCAGAAAAATACTATTAACTGCTTTAATATAAACACTAAGTGTTGTAAAAAAAAAAAACACTACAGATTTATTTTTTTAAATCAACCTAGTGAGTGAATGGTTTGTTTCTTTGATTTAGGTTAAATTAAACTTTATTAAACAACCAGTATGTCCAATCACAGTGGTGCAAAACTAGCAATCAGTTATAAGAAGAAAGCTGCAAAATTCACAAGTATTTGGAGATTAAAGAATATGCTACTGAACAAACAACCAAGGGGACACTGAAGAAATCTGAAGAGAAATAAAAAATACCTTGACAAATGAAAATACAGCATATTAAAACTTATGGATGTAGGGAAAGCAATTTTAAGAGAGAAGTTCATAAAGATAAATGCCTACATTAAAAAATAAGAAAGATCTCAAACTAAATTTACATCTCCAGGAACTAACTAGAAGAGAAACAAACAAACCCGTTAGTAGAAGGAAGGAAATAATAAAGATCAGAGCAGAAATAAATGAAATGGAGATTAAAAGACAATAGAAGGGATTAGTAAAACTAAGAGTTTGTTCTTTGAAAAGATAACTTGATTAACCTTCAGTGGTTCACCAAGAGAAGAGAGAGGAATCAAATAAAACCAGAAATGAGGTATTACAATTGATACCACAGAAATACCAAAGGATCATAAGCAACTACTGTGAACAATTACATGCCAGCATATTGGACAACCTAGAAGAAATGGATTAAATTTCTAGAAACATAAAGCCTTTGAAAATTAAATCATGAAATAGAAAATCTGAACAGACTGATATCCTAAGGAGATTGAATCAGTAATTAGAAACTTCCCAGTAAACAAAAGTCCAGGTTCAGACAGCTTCACTGGCGAATTCCATCAAACATCTAAAGAGGAATTAATGCCAATTTTTCTCAGAGTCTTCCAAAAAGAATAGAAAGGAATATGTCAAAACTTATTTTACCAAAACTAGGCAAAGACACCACAAGGAAAGAAAATTACATGCCAGAATCCCTGGTGAACACAGTTGTGAAAATTCTGAATATGATAGTGGCAAACTGAATTCAACAATGCACTAAGAGGATCGTATACCTCTTAGTGGGACTTATTTCAGGGATGCAAGGATGGTTCGGTATTCTCAAATAAATCAAAGTAATATAACACATTAACAAAAGAAGGGTAGAAGGCATATGATTATCTCAACAGAGGCAGAAAAAGCATTTGACAAAATTCAATGTCCCTTTATGATAAAAACTCTCAAGAGAGTCAGTCCAGAGGTACCTCAACTTCAAATAAAGAGCACATAAGGCAAGCCTACACCTGAAAGCTTTTCTGTTAAGGTCCGGAATAAGACGCAGATGCCCACTGTCACCACCTTTATTCAGTATAACATTGGAAAGCCGTAGCCAAAACAGTCAAGAAAAAAGAAAAGTTATGCAGATTAGAAAGGAAGAGATAAAACTCACTATTAGCAGATGACATGTATAGAATACCCTAAAAACTCCATGTAATACTGTTAGAACTATGAAATTTAGTAAAGTTGCAGGACATAAAATCAAAACTAAAAATTGGTTACATTCTTATACATTAATAATGAACTGTTATAAAGAATTAGGAAAACAATCCCATATATAATTGCATCAAAAAGAATAAAATACCAAGTAATAAATTCAACCAAGGAGATTAAAGACCTGTACACCAAAACCTATAAAGACTTTGTGAAAGAAATTGAAGAAGACACGAATAAATGGGAAGATACTTTATGCTTATGGATTGGAAAAATTAATATTGTTAATATGTCCACACTGTTCATTCAGTGCAGTCCCTAACAAAATTTCAGTGACATTTTTCATACATATAAGAAAAAACAAACCTGAAATTTGTATGAACCATAAAAGACCTTTCAGCCAAAGAAATATTGAGAAAGGACAACAAAGCTGCACTCATTACACTCCCTGATTTTAAGCCACGTTTACACAGTTAACAGTAATCAAAACTGTATGGTACTGCCATATAAACAGACACATATATAGAACAGAAAAGACAGCCCAGAAATAAACCCATGTATATATGTTAGGACAAAAGAGCCAAGGATACACAATGGGTAAACAACAGTTTCTTCAATAAACGGTATTGGGAAAACTGGACCACTGTAACACCATGCACAAAAATCAACTCAAAACGAACGCAAGATTTAAGGCCTGAGGCTGTAAAATTCTTAGAACACATAGGTGGTAAGCCCAGGAACACTGCTCTGGATATTTTTTTTTTCTAATTTGACATCAGAAGCAAAGACAACAAAAGCAAAAATCAAGTTAGGACTATGTCAAACTAAAAAGCTGCACAGTGAAGGCAACCATCAACAAAATGACAAGGCAACCTGAATGGAAGAAATATTCAAAAATCATATATCTGATAAGGGATTAATATCCAAAATATATAAAGAACTCATACAATTCAATAGCAGAAAACACAGTCTGATTTTAAAAATGGGCAGAAGGTCTGAATAGGCAGATTTTTCAAAGAAGATAAACAAAATACAAATGGCTAACCTGTACACAAAAAGCTGTTAAACCTGACTAATCAGGGAAATACAAATCAAAACTGCAATGAGCATTACCTCAGTGATATTACGTGTTAGAATAGCTATTATCAAAAAAAAGAAAAAGCAGCAACAAGTGTTAGAAATGCTGTGGAGGAAAGGGAACCCTTGTGCATGGTTGGTAGGATTGTGTGTTGGTGTAGCCACTACAGTAAACAGTACAGAGGTTCCTCAGAAAATTAAAAATAGAGCTACCATATATATTGCACAATTCCACTTATAGGTATTCAAAGGAAATGAAACACTGAAAAGGATATAGGACCCCATGTTCACTGCAGCATTATTTATGATAGTCAAGGAAGTAACCTAAGTGTCCATCAGTGCACGAATGGATAAAGAAATAGTGTTATTTTACAAACACACACACAGTAGTGATATACAAGGTCCAGCACAAATAATGGCACCTTTTTATTACAAAGTCTTTTATACAAAATCATAAACATGTAATTTTGTAACATAACAATATCACACGTAAGCACACCTTATGACATTCTAGGTGAAATGTTCAGATTAAAACTATAAATTATTACACCCATAGTATTACCCTACTAACCATATTCAAACAGGCCTTAACGTCTTCTAGACCCTGTATATTAAATGGAGTGTTATTCAGCCATAAAAAAGAATAAAATCTTGCCATTTGTGACCACATGCATGGGCTTTGAGGGTATCATGCTAACTGAAGTAAGAGAAAGACAAATACCATTGATTTCTTCCATGTGATTTCTAAAACAAATTGAACTCATAGTATGGAGGAAAGATTGATGAACACCAGATGCAAGTCGTGGGGGATAGGTGAAGGTGGTTAAAGATACAAACTTCCACCCTGGCTGGTGTAGCTCGGTGGATTGAGCATGAGCCCGTGAAGCAAAGGGTCACCAGTTCGATTCCCAGTCAGGGCACATGACTGGGTTGCACGCCAGGTGCCCAGTAAGGGGACACATGAGAGGCAACCACACATTGATGTTTCTCTCCCACTCTTTCTCCTTCCCTTCCCTTCTCTGTAAAAATAAATAAATAAAATATTTTTAAAAAAGATACAAACTTCCAGTTATAAAATAAGTCAAAGGATATAATGTACAACATGACTGAAGTTAGCATGTATGTTTGAAAGTTGCTAACAGATCTTAAAAGTTCTCATCACAAGAAGTTGTAACTGTGTAGTGATGAATGTTAACTAGACTTATTGTGATTATTTCTCAGTATATAAAAATACTGAATCATGTACACCTGAAACTAATAGAATGTTACATGTCAATGTAACATTGCATTGCATATACGTTAACTAAGGTAACAAAGTAACAATTCATTAATGTTATATGATACATAGCATGTCAATGTAACATTCTTAGTTTTATTTTAGTTGAAAAGAGAGACTTCCTGCCAAGATGGAGGTGTACATAGATATACTTTACCTCCTCACACAGCCAAAAGAAGGACAATAACCAATTTAAAAACAAAAACCAACTAGAACTGCCAGAAAAATTGAATTGTATGGAAGTCTGACAACCAAGGAGTTGAAGAAGAAACATTCATCCAGATGGGGTGAAGACCAGCAGCTGGGGCAGAGAGGCTGCATGGCATGGTAGTGGCTGGCAGACTTGGAGGGACAACTGGGGAGCAAGACAGCACACAACCCAGAGTTTCAGTGTGGGGAACTAAAGCTTCAAAACCTCTGGCTGTAAAAACCTGTGGAGATTACAGCAGCAGGAGAAACTCCTGGTCTCACAGGAGAGTTCACTGGAGAGGACCACAGGGCCCTAGAATATTCACAAACCCACACGTCCAGGAATCAGAACCAGACGGCCCAGTTTACTTATGTATAGCAGGGAGAGTGACTGTAAGCCAGCTGAGAGTGGCATTGTTCCCTCTCTGACTCCTCCTCTACACACAGTGCCACAACAGAGCAACCTGGGTTGCCCCTCCCTGGTGAATATCTAAGGCTCTGCCCCTTACAATGTAACAGGAGCACCGAGACAAAGAAATGCAGTCCAAGTGAAAGGACAGGTCAAAATTCCAGAAAAACAAACTAAGCGACGGAGAGATAGCTAACCTATCAAATGCAGAGTTCAAAACACTGGTAATCAGGATGCTCATAG
>PVKM010017778.1:0-24917 GCA_004027735.1 Carollia perspicillata
TATAATTCGGATGTTGGAACGTTTAAAGATGTCCTGGAGGTTCCTAAGCCTCTCCTCATTTTTTTGAATTCTTGTTTCTTCCTTCTTTTCTGCTTGGTTGTTTGTTTCTTCCTTCTGGTCCACTCCATTGATTTGAGTCCCAGTTTTCTTCCCATCACTACTGGTTCCCTGTGCATTTTCCATCATTTCACTTATGAACACCTTCATTTTTTCATCTAATTTGCGACCAAAATCAACCAATTCTTTGAGCATCCTGATTAGCGGTGCTTTGAACTGTGCATCTATCTCTTGCTTGCTTAAAAGTATTGGCTCTGGGACTCTGAGCTTTTCTTGTGTTTGAGTCATTTTTGGTCAGGTGGCGCCTGTTGCGTAAGAGGGGCGGAGCTGTAGGAGTTCACCAGGGTGGGGCAGCCTAGTTGCCAAGTTGTGATGCTGTCTGTGGGGGCAGGGTTAGAGAGGGAACAATGGCACCTGTTCATGCTCTCTGGAGTTTGCGTCCCCTCTGCTGCTTCCCACAAGCAAACTGGGCCCCCCTGGCGCTGGTTCCCAGGTGGGAGGGCCTATGCACACTCTGGGACCTTGCAGGTCTCCCTGGAGACCTCTCCTGTAAGGCTGGGAGCCTCTCCCAGCACCTTTACAATGGGTGTTTTTAGGCTTTATTGCCTGACGCTGGGGCCCTGCGCTGTTCGGTCCGTCTCACTGCCCGCTCTTGCCTAGTTTATCTGCATGCGAATGTGTGTCCACAGTTAGCCAACTGCCCTGCGTGGCCTGCGTGCCCTGCGTGCTCTGCTCGTCTCCTCCCCACGTCTGGGGTCTGCAAGCTGCACGTCACCTACGCCGCCCAGTGCTCCCAAGCCTGGCAGCCACCATGTTTTCCGCTGCCTGCCGACTCCGCCCCTCTTACCAGTCTGGTTGAATGGTTGTTGGACTTCCGTAGTTCAATTTTCTGTGTTCTGGTTGTGTTATTGTTTATAAATATTTGTCGTCCTTAATCTTGGTTGTGAGAGAGGAGGTACAGTGTTTCCACCTACGCCTCCATCTTGGCCGGAAGTCTCTCTATAAGCTTCTTTAAAATTAAATTTTAAAACATTAATTTTACTAAAAATTAAGTGAGAAAAATAAAAAAAAAATTATAATATTTGATTGAAATATGATATTAGAAAATCAGCTAAACTGCTTTGTTCCATGATAACCTTAGGGTTTTTTTTCTGATGAGTAAGTCTGAGTATTTAATATCAATGAGGTAGCCAGTCCTCAAAAGGGCCCCCAATAACCCCTGCCTCCTGGAATTCACACGCTGGGGTGGTATCCTGCCTCACTGTGCCGGGATTGGTCTGTGTGAACAGCTAGTACAGAGCAGAAGTTACAATGTGTCACCTGAAGATAAAATTACAAAATTACAAAGATTTCCATTTCCATCATGGGTGCCTGTGTCCTCTGGCTCAGTTTCATATGCAAGCGTGCGTTCTCTCTCTCTCTCTCTCCTCTCTCTCTTTCTCACCATTCACTCTGGGAGAACTCAGCTTCATGCTGGGAGCAGCCCTATGTTGGAGCTGATGTGGTGAGAAACTGAAGTCTCCAGCCAACACACATGTAAGTGGTTTTGGAAGTGGATGCTTTTACCCCCAGGGAAGCCTCTGGTGATTATACCCCCAGATGATGTTTCAGTTTCAACCTCATGACAACCTCATGAGAGTGTCTGAGCCAAAACTACCCGGAGAAACCACCTGATATAGGATAAAATAAGTATTTGTTGTTTTGTGCTTCTAAATTTTGGAATAATGTCTTATGCAGCAGTAGAGACCTAATATGATCAGTTACTGTAAAAATTAAGCTCTAATATCAGTGGATTCACATAAAGAGTTTATTCCTCGCTCGCACAATGTTCATTGCCGACGTGTTTCCAGCTGGGCAGCTCCTTAGTAGCTGTGGCCCCAGTGGTGATGCAAGGATGCAGGTTACATCTAGTGATGCCACCATCTTGTGGCTTTAATGTCACCTGAGGTGAACAGTGGAAGACCAGTGCAAGACAATGAATGGAGAAATGCACTTTGGTGGCCAGGCTTGGAAATGGCATAAATTTCCTCTGCCTGCAATCTTCGACCTTAGTAATGGGACCCAAGCTAAATGCAAATGGTAGTGGTGAACATGTACTATTATCTCTTTATCTTTATTACTAACAAATTGTGACAAAATTAGAAGCCAGCAAGATAGCATGTGAGCAATCTGAGAAGATGTCTCTGGCAGAGTTTTGGCAGTATCTCAGCACGGTAGTACGCAGACTGTGTCAGTCATGTCATGAAATCATCTTTCAGTGAAGAAATACAGAATCCAACAGAGGTAACGCCTGCCTGAGTGTGGTTGGCAGGGTGATAATATGGGTGCAATAATTTATAGTTTTAATGTGAACATTTCATCTATAACGCCATATGGTGTGCTTGAGTGTGGTATTGTTATATTATAGAATTAGATGCTTATTTTGTAATAAAAGGGGCATTATTTGTGCTGGACCCAGTATATTCAAGTAAAAAGATTTTTATAGGAAGTTGAAGTAAATTAAATGTAAATAAAGCTGCAGAAATATTCCATTTTTACATTAAGATATGACAATCTGAAGGTAACCAGACATGTTTGCTAACACATAAAAAGTTAAATGAAATCATTTTAAGGCATCACTGGATACCTCTTTATTCCAAATAGAAATGCAAATGCAGGATCTGAAATACAGTCCATTACAAAGAAATCATTGACATGATCGATATGTGATACACTTCAAATTACCATAAAAATACATGGCATTAGGAAATGACGATATAGTAAAATCTAGGAATATGCTTGTAGAATTCCAGATATTCATGAGCTTTGGTGCTGAGCTTTGCAGTGGTATTCTACAGCATGGCTTTGACGTACCTTAGCAGCTAAACTTTCCTTTCCCAGAATGAAATCATATACGGGCACAAAGTAAAATTAATAGTAATAATACAAGGATATGTTACAACAGTTTAAATCTTCAATGTTAGGCAAAAAATTCTTTTTCATTTGTGAATTCCCTAAATCAACTCATCTATGACATACCTTGGAAAATACATTAGTTATGATTGTTTTTGACAGCAAGTAACAAAATCCAACCTCATCATTTTAAATGTGTTTTTTGATCACGTAACAAAATCAGAAGGCAAGTGGACCAATAATATTAAGCTGATATCTGTCGACTTTTCCGGCTTTTGTCTAATGCTGGCTTTCTGAAGGTCACAGAATGCCCGGTATAGCTCTAGAAATAGTCACATTCACTGCAGGAAGACGAAGAAGAAAAAAAGCTGTGCCTGTTATTTCAAGACTTGTATCAGGAAAGAAATGCCCTTCAGAAGTCTCCCCAACCCGACCTCGGCAGACTCCCATTCACGTCTCATTAGCGTGGACCGAGTCACATAGCCACTCAGAACTGAGGCAGCCTGGCAAAGCAAAAGCAGGGGGATCCTGATGGTTTGAAACAGCTTATTAAAACCTGGGGCTAGGTTTACGCCATGTCGAAGACCAGTAAGTGCTTTTTAAAACAAGGAGAGAGAACATACTGGGCAGGCAATGAAGAGTATCCGCCCGCGTGCATACTCTGCAACACATGCAGCTTCACCTTGGTTTGCAGCATCCTGACGCTGAGTTACATTCACATGCTGGCAGCTAATATCCCACCACTTTCCTGGAGGCGATGCTAACTTAAAAATTGTGTCCAGCAGTGTGTAACACTGGAAAGTAATTGTTTGTAAGCATATGCCATGATAACACACATTCCTCTGTAGGTTCTGAGAAAAAATGAGAAGAGATAGAGACGGAGCTGTTTTACAACCAAGTGTATTTTCAGATGCCAGCATGACTGAGATTAGGGGTAGGAATTAGGGCTTTTCCCAGGACCCAAAATGCACGTGCTAAAAACGCTGCGTGACATGAAAGGGAGTAATTTATTTCCTTTGCATTAGTTTTCCTTGCTGTCTGTGAAAGTGGAATAGCTTTCTACTCTTGGAGAGATTATATAGATTACTTGAAAAGAAAAACTGCTCTATGTTTCCAAAGTGCTTAGTAAATCGCATGCATTAAACTGCTTTTGGTTTGTTGGGAACATCAGAAAATTTCAAATGGTATTTTTTTAAGGTTCCCTTTTAATTTATCTTTATTTCCTGATCTTTCCACAACTTTCTAACAGTGTAAACAGTCTTTTATTTTTATCTCCTGCACAAAACAGAGACTTTATGTCCATAAATTTTCTGAGTGTGAAGGAACTTTATGAATCTGTTTGTTTAGATGCTGAATCTCAGGAAAGTGCTGTATCTTACAAAGACTTGTCAGTTTATAGGGTATGTTAAAATGTTTATTTTCTTATGATTCTTTTTTTTTCAAAATTTATCTAAATTTCTACTTTCTTCCCTGACCACAAAGTAAGATATAGTATAATAACAGAAGCACCCAAACTAGTAGTCATGATATGTAGATTTAATAATACCTTTTCATAATGAAAATTTTATTAGCTCTTTAAACTTAGAAAGTCACTTAAAATCTCTGGACCTCAACTTACTCATTTAGAAAAATAGGGATGATGCTATCTTCCCTACTATGCACAGAGAATTGTCATAGTCTAAGATATGCCAATAGATTTCCAAAATTGTATATATTTCCAGCTTATGATATGTAAGGATGCATATTTTATATAATTACAAAATGGCATATATCTCTAAACTTAATATCTTCCATGTAATAAAAGACTTTGATCTGGGGATGCTAAATATTTATTATAGATTTTCTTTCAATATAGAATAAAATATAATTTGGTTTGGGTTTTCTATTGTATTTTATGCACTGACCTGTTACTTGAGATACTTTAAAATGTAAAGACAATGTGGGGGTTTGTGCATTGAAGCCTTTTAAAGTCTATCGCTTTTTCAACTTTGATCCCCAATTTCTGATCTTTCTATTTCCTTTTATGTAAGCTTATTGACTAATTATTTCATATAATACCTTAAAAATTTCATCAATAACAACTTTTATATACTACTAAGATTCCGTTTCTAGCCTCTTCCCCCCAGAATGAACATTCAGCCTTCAAAGCAATTTCAGACAATGCTTGGACCAAACATCTGCTATTGGTTCACATAGCTGACCAACGTCTCAGGATACAAAAGTAATTTCATTTGCAGCCACGGCCCACCTGCTCAGGCAGCACCGTGTTGTTCAGGAATTCTGTCAGGTTGTTATTTTATTTCCATAACTATCTCCGATACCAGTTACACAATTAGCCCCAAATCTCAGTAGCACATCACACTGGAAATTTGTTTCACCTGATGTTACATGTTCACCACATCCCACTGAGGGATGCTATTCCACATAATCTTCAGAGATCCAGTCTGACAAAGGTGCCATCATCGTGTGATACCATGTGGCATCTGGCTTAAATGCTCACGGTGTATTGGCCAGAATGGGTGGCATGGCCCCAGCATAAAAGGCACTCTGTGAAATAAAGGGATACTCACAGAATAAATATTTTGTGAGCATTTTTGTCTTGGCCATACTCATCAAAATCACAGTTTGTATGAGGCTCTGCAAATACATAGGAATAAAATTCCGTAAAAACTCCAAGAGTTTTAAAAAAATTATTTTCAGGTGTTTAGGATACAATCTCAGACAACAGAACATTAGGAATAAATGAATAAACGATCTTAATTAGAGTAGGTGCCACTAACACCTCTAGCTTCAATTAATTTAAAATCAAGAAAAGACAGTTAAATTTCTGAAAGGTCAAAGAGTAGCTATCTACAAAACTGATTCAAAATGAGTCTGACTTTTTAAAGAATTCTGATTTACATCTAGACATATTTGGGGCTGTCATATGTACTACATAAAAGTAGTGCAATAAGACTTCTTTTAATTTAATGTGGTTTTAGAAAAGAGAAATTAGTGCAATGATCATTACTGTACTATTTTTCACTCCTTATGTATCTAATGATACATATTTGTAAGTTAAGTGAAAGTCCTAAGTGTTTTCATGATAATAACTAAAATCAAGGACATTTATATGCATCAAGGACATTTTTAATTTTTTACCAATAGTTGTTATTGCTATAAATATAAAGAATTTTAATTCATGTTGGACTTAAATATATAAAAAGTGCATGCAAAATTTTACTTTGAATGAGGATTCTTCCCTCTAATGAATATTTTGATTAAGGTAATAAACCTTTAAAAGTGGAGATCATTATGGTAATGTAAATGTGGTATAAAGAGCAGCTGATGCCGCCTGAGACATGAAACATTTAATTTAGAAATGAGTCTCCTTCTTCATTTAGTTTCCTTTTCTCATTGTCTTATTTCACTGAAATTAAAGACTTCAGTGAAAATAGGATAATTATTTCCTAAAAATTCACAAGCTTCTGTTTTACATTCCCTCTTAAAGGTCTCAATCCATGGTTTATAAGATTATAATTATTTCCCACCACTGACTGCAATTTTGTGAACAAAAATCAACTCAGGTAATTAATCAATAAGGCATTGTGTAAGTATAACGTCATAATTTCCCATCTGTGTGTAGTATGTAACAAAGCTAGACAACTAGGAAATACTGTGTAAAAATTTGGTCATTGCTGTTTGTGTTGATTCTCCTGTTACTTTTTTTGTGGTTCAGTCTCATTTTCTAGTAGAAAAATTATTTTTTCTAATATTGCAGTTCATTTCAGTTTGTTTTAAAGGCCCACTTGACAACCCAATGATAACTGTGCGGTGTTTATTCCCCAGGGAAAAATGCACACAGAATTCAGGCATGAGATTTCAGTTTGTTGCTAGGTCTCTGGTTAATAATGTTTAAAAAGATAAATAAATTTTCCTGATATCATTTATTGTACTTATTGGAATAGATGATGCTTCTTCCTCCAGGTCTAGTCATTGTTTAGATTGTTGGTCTGTCACTTAGATACTGTCCTTAGATTATAGACATACCCTCATGCAGAACTTCCAGAATTGCCTAAACTTTCAAAATATGATTGATTCTTATGTTCTTTCTATAATGCCCCACCCTCTATGCCCTCCCCTCCACTCGCTTTTCCAAGACTTGCAACTACTTTGACCATTTAGATTGTGTCCCCAGGTGCATCCCATTTCTATGCTGTTAATTTAGCGTTGATTTCCCAATTCCATAAACTCACTTCGTTTCATAGCAGGTGCTGTTCCAAATGACACAAGAAAGTACATTCATGTAACTTTCTTATTTCAAAAGAGTAGAACCAGAGTATCAATTTAAAGAAATTTCTGGGAATCTTTTAAACTCTGGTACTTTAATTCTACCAGAGTAAATGTTTAAACAATGTCGTTTGATTTTAGTGTGTACATTTAATTTGGGTTCCAGGAATTTGTGTTGAATAATGAGACTTGGTATACTTCCATTATGTATTGGAAAACATATACTGAAAATTTTCTGCAAAGCAGAAGCTGACAGTTACATTTTTTGCTAAATTTTAAAAAATAGTAAAATTAAAGTCTGAACTTCAGGGTTCATGTTCTGGATTTTCCTAAAATGTATCTGCTCCTTAGGAAAGTCAACTAATGGGTTTATTCTCAATTTCCCCACCTCATATATAATTTCCCCAAATTTATATATGAGGCTAAATAATAGTTAAAGATACTTGCTACAATCACTAACCAGGACTCTAGATTAGTCAATATTTAAAGTATGTTTGCTTTACTCTGTAAAATGAGGTAAATTAATTCTCAACATCATCTAGAATTATCAGCATTTTAAATTCAGGGTGATTTTTTCATGATTATATCCAATTTAATAGCTGAAAATGTTTTCTACAAGATTAAATATCAACAGACAAATTTTGTTATTAGATTTGTTCCCATGTCATGGGTTTTACCATAAAATCAATTGTCCTTTTCTGCCTTGAGGATTTGTTGCTGATGTAATAGATTTGGTGAGGCTGCTATAGGTATGCCTGCAAATTCGACTCACATGTTTGGATGTGTATGTATTTTTTATATAACAATTCTGTGGTTATGGATGTTTTTCAAACATGTGTGAACTCTGTATACAATGAGGGTTTTTAAAAACCCTAATATTTTATCTGATATTCAATTGATTAAAAGTCAGGCTTTGAAATCAAATGGCCCTGGGACCCAGTCTGGGCCCCAGCTTTTTGTAGGTGTGTAATTCAGGGACATTAATACTTAGCTCATAGGTTTGTTGTAAAGATGAAATGTGATCGTGTATGTGAGGAATTGAGCACAGTGGTTGGCACACAGGTTACTTTCATTATGATTTATTGGGTCATTAAGATTTTTTTTTAAAGACATCATATAATTTTATAATACATTGAAATATTTAATAAATTTTGTGTTATTTTGAGGCTTGCAAAGCTGGCTTTTTATCATAATGTCAAGGTCTCATAAATTTAAGCCAATGTATATAAAAATTTCAAAAGTGACTCTTGAATGAAGGCTTTATGAAGTCAACAAAATATGAGTTTATAGCAGGACTAAAATTACATTTAGAAATGAGAATAGTATACATTTTAATAGACATCATTATGCTCCGCAAAACAAAGGATATGGAGGGAGTTTTGTGTGTCTCTAGCTCCTTCTCATGTATGAAGTCTCAATAACGTGGCTAAGGGACATTTCTTTGTCCAGGGAAATTGTGGCCTCAAGCTGAGCCACCTGTTTATTGGGTCAAGGTTTAACTTTATTTTTTATGGCATATGGCATGTTTATTTTATCTGTGGATTTTATCTGTTTGTATCATCACTGACTGCAGATAAGTTTAAGATTTTCTTTAAGAAAACATTAATTGTGTGATTCTATTTGATTCTGGACATTTATAAGAATAAAACAGTGGCTCTGCTCTTAAGAAGTTTACAATTTTATGCAAAAAACAGGTATATATTTTAATATGTCCTTAATTAAATCATAAACTTTATGTATTGTACCGTATACTCTGAGAGTATATGTCTCTGAGGTAAGAAAGGATAGGCTAAGCCCTAGCTGGTGTGGCTCAGTGAATTGAACACTGGCCTGCAAACTGAAGGGTCATTAGTTCGATTCTCAGGAGGGCACATGCCTGGGTTGTGGGCCAGCTCCTCATTAGGGGGCACGTGAGAGGCAACCACACATTGATGTTTCTCTAGCTCTCTTTCTCCCTCTCTAAAAATGAATAAATAGCCCTAGCTGGTGGGGCTCAGTGGATTGAATGTGGGCCTGCGAGCCAAACAACCACGGTTCGATTCCCAGTCAGGGCACATGCCTGGGTTGTAGGCCAGTTCCCAGCAGGGGACACACGAGAGGCAACCATACATTGATATTTCTCTCCCCCTCTCCTTCCCTTTCCCTCTAAAGATCCATAAATAAAATCTTATAAATAAATAAATAAATAAAAATAAACAAAATCTTTAAAAGAAAAAAAATTTAAAACTTTAAGAATCATTTATTGTTTTCATAAAACTTGACAATGAAGAAGAGTTTGCTTAAGCTAAAGCCCCAAAATGAATTGGAACAGTAAGTTTCACAATGATTGTTGAAGCAATATTTAGACTTCTCTGTATCTTTACATTTGTACTGTGACACTACTGTTCATCTTACTCAGTATTAACACGTCATTTTGAATTAAAGAGCAGAATGTCACCTTAACACGTAAATGCTCTTGCGAAAAGGTGACATGCTGTGTTATTTATGTATGCTGTGTGAGAAAAAGTTTTTTTACCTACCAATAATTTCAGGTCCTTTTGAAAAGCAAATGTTTCATCAAGAATGTAGAAAGCAGAACCGTTTACCCCACAATTTCTAGTTGTTTTCTTGCCTTGATTTGGCAAAAGCTTATTAAAGAAGTCAAGAAAGTCCTCCAGATACATGCCTTATGGTAAATTACTTAACCATGCCTTATTTATGATATGATAATGCTTTTAGTCACCATACATTGTTAAAATCAAATTATCAATATAATTACGTTTTGAGATATGAAAATATCAAACTTTTTTATATGCTTCTACAGTTTAGTAATTGTTTCCTTAATAGCTTTTAGATAAGAATTAAAAATGCATATATTGAGTAGGTAGATGTTTTTGTGAAAATCAGTGACTAAGTATTAAAATTAGTATTTGCAAATGCTTATTTGCAAAAAGTAAACATGAAAAGTTAAAAAAGCATTAGAAGACTGCTTAATTAGCCTGTACATTCTCCTTTAAATTGGGGGAGATTGAAATATGAAATAAATATTATGGAATTTATTACCATTTTTACAGATCTTCTGACAAAATAGCATTTACCCATATATATATATATATATATATATATATATATATATATATATATATATATATATATATACTACAATCTGTCCACAAATATGCCCCACCAAAGAGCAAGGAGAGGTTAATAGCAGCTTAATCTCTTAAGGGATTATTTATCCCATTGATCCTAGAAAATGTGTATGTCATTTTATCTTTTTCAAAATGCATTTGCATCACTTGACCTCCCTTTATCCTCATAGCATATTTTCTGTAATGCAGGCTCTGCAGAAGCTGCCCTCGGTTTAGTCTGAAAAACTGGAATGGAGATGTAGGGATGGTACCAAAGTCTCAGAATCCAGCACAGTCGCCCCCCACCCCAAAGTACACTATCATCACTAAATGAAAACTAAAATACATTTGTCACAGAATCGGTAGAAATAGATCATGGTCTCTCAGATCCACTGGTTTGATTCTTTGCCACCGCATGTGGTCTTTGTATCAAAATCACCTGAACTAGTTTCCCTGGTCAGGTTTGCTTAACTTAAAATTGTATATTTTGACCCATGTTAATGTGTAGATTTTTACCTTGGTTTTATTAAGAAGGAGAAGGAGGAAAGACAAAAAGAAAAGAAATGGATTTGATTTGTGAGGTTTGAAAATAGTCTAATACACAGAAAGTTAGGAAAGCTAGGAGCAATATAAGTATACTTGCTAAAAACCATTGTATTTTTAAAATATATGCTTAAATAATTGTCCATAAATACTGCAAATGTGTTAGATGAGTAATAGGCATATGCTTATCATACAAACCCATATCATTCATGTAAATGCTTAAAACATTTTTTAAACAAGCAAGGTATTAGTGGAAAAACTGATAGATAGGTAATTTTATTTTACAGATTTTCTTATAATTTATATTAATATGATTTCCATGATGAAAAAATGGGTCTGTGAAGTAAGGGAGAAAAAAATAGTAAAGGCAGCTGGTGATAAAATTATCTTTTTATAAAGCCAGTACTTGGAACTCCGCACTGAGAAAGGAATTTGTCAAATGAACCTCCTGACACAGAAAACTATTCCAGGTGTTGAAGACAAAGAGGGCGGAGCATGGTGGGAAGTGGGAAGGGAAGGAGGAAAGCGGGGGAGAGACACAGAGGAAGATGGGGAGTTGGGGGAGGGAGAGAGATTGGGTCCTTCATTAAGGTGAAATGACACTAAAAATTCCAAAAATCAAGTTATGAAAGTTTTATTTCTGATTTCAGAGGAGAAAGGAAATAATGTCAACTACAATCTAAATTCCTATAATATCAGAAATGAAGAGTAAAGCAAGTAAGTTAATCAGTTCACATTTTTATGTGTTGTAATATATGAATGTCAGCATACCCCAGTATCTTTAAACTTTAGTACTATGGAAAATAGTGTCTTAAAAAATTATAGGGAATTATTTCTTAGATTAAACAGGAAGATGTATTGAAACCAAAACTTTGTTGTTAAAATTCACCTCATAATGTAAAACTGCTCTAGCTATCTTATCTCCTGCTACAAGTGGGTTTAATTAAATAATTTTATAAAGAAGCATTGGGAACCATCCTGGGACCATGAAAATAAAATATAAGTATGTGTCTGGGTATATTATATATATATATATGAAAAATTATTATATTTTGCTTGCCTTCTTTTTTGCTTGTGATTTGAAATTTAGATTATAAAATTGGTAAAATAAAATTAAATCAGTAAGCATTTGGGGTGTTTTTAAATCATACTCTACCTGTTCCTGTATTCCTCAAATGCTGTTAATTCCATCTTGAATAAATTTTTATGGTTTAAGTATATCAATGACTGCTAAATTGAGCCATTATTTATGATACATTCTAATCTGAAATGTCACTAAGAATAACTGTAATGTAATGAAAAGTGTTCTGGAATTCCTAATTAAAGATGTTGACTACTTAATGTAATCAAAATAATTAACTTATTTATGCAATTATTTTATACTTTTGATGATATTATATTCAATAATTATCTTTAATATATCACAAAATGACTATTTAAATCTCCTAATTAGAAAAATTATATCAGCATAGAAAGATATATCTATTATTATACATATACATACATACAAGTATAATGGATAAATACTATAAATGTTAATGAAATTATGATTACCCTAAAAATTTAGATGAGTGACATTCAGTAGCTCACATATATAACTCAATTATCACATTTCTAAAAATGTTTATCCATAACTGTAGAGGACACACGGACAAAACCAAGGCGGGGAGTGGAAGCAAGGGAGGGAGGAAGGTTTGGCTGGGGTGGGGAGAAGGGGTGGGGGGTAAATGCAGACGACTGTAATTGAACAATAATAAAATAATAAAAATAAAATAAAATAAAAATGTTTCTCCAACTAAACAGGATATATTATTAACATCTGGAAAAATTTTATAACATTCCAGACCTAGTGAGGAGATCTGGTTTGTCAGATCTCCTCACTCCTGTTCTGCAGTTGATGTCTTTGTTCTGCAGTGGTGTGTAGTTTTTAGAAAATGTTCTTAATTATTCTGAAGATTATTCTGGAATTCAGTTTTCTCATATGTAACATGTGAACAGAGAAAATGATAATGACAAAGATGAAATATTGGACAAAGATGTAATTTGGAACAATATGGATGGATCTTGAGGATATTATGCTAAATGATATTTCACTTATTAGTCAGACAGAAAAGGATAAAAAAAAACATATGAGCCCTGGCTGGTGTAGCTCAGTGGATTGAGCATGGGCTGCGAATCAGAGGGTCGCCAGTTCGATTCCCAGTCAGGGCACATGCCCAGGTTACAGACCAGGTCCCCAGTGAGGGCCACGTGAGATGCAACCACACATTGATGTTCCTCTCCCTCTATTTCTCCCTCCCTTTCCCCTCTCTCTAAAAATAGATAATAATAAAAAAAATTTAAAGACCATATGATTTTACTCATATGTGAATCTATAATCTCATTTTCTGTAGTCTTCATTTTAGTTGTTCACTCTTGGAATTTTAAAGATAGGATTTCACAGTATTATTATATTATACCTCAATTATTAATATATTATCTGTAATGAGATATATAAAGTAGCAAGTTTCCTTAGATTCTCTTATATCCTTTATCATTTTGTGATTGAAGTATAATAGCACTCTGCAAATGTTTTAATTAAAGGATGTCAAGTTTTTGTTTGCCCAGAGAGTTCTGGTTTAACTTACTGTCTTACACAATTAGGCATTCCATTTTACTTTCAAAGGTAAATTCAATTTGATCAGAAAGTGATATGGTTTCCTGAGTTATCCATCACTAATTGAGTCTCTCCAGTAAAGTACGATGATACATTACCTATCTCTCTTCAAACTGAGAATACTTGTGCTAGAGTTAAATTACTTGAACTTTTTATTTTATTTATTAAATAAATTAAATATACGTACTCTTGAAAGACCAAATGATAGGTGCAAGAAGTCTAGGATTTTCTAAATGTAGAGGTACCTTTTTTGTGGGCAAGAAATTCTATTTTTTTCCCCAAGCATAATTCAGTAACATTGAGGACAATTTACCTTCCTGTTTCAGGAAACACCTAAAGAAACGCAAATCTTAGTTCCTTAGTACTAAGTGATGGCACTTGCAGTCACTCACACACACAAAGGGTCATTCACAGTTTGAACTGAGAGAGCCGAACTCAGAGGAAGAGTTAAGTTGCACCAGTGGTTTAGTACATTGAATTTCACTGTTTTCCTCTGTGCAATTTGGGATCTCCTTTCTCTGCCATCACATTCCCCAATCTTTAATATTTCTCTTCCAAATTATCTGTTGTTCTCTTTGCCTTTTAAATGTTCATTATAACAGAGCTCTATATGCAAGTCTATCTTTAGAAATATTCTTTATAAATATAATAAATATTTACTTTTTTGATCATTCTTTCATAAGAAGAGATTAACATTTAATTAATTACTGGATTCTTAGATTGGGCAACTCCTCTTGTTCCCTGATATTTTCTAAAATTGCATCAATTATTGTAAAAGTTCCTGATTAATCTCTACCTCTATTCAACATCTCCTTTATACATCTTTATATATCACAGTGAAATGTAGATTTGCTCCCTGCTCAAAATTCCTTGGTGGTTCTCTGTTGCCCACGAGATACCTAGTTGACTGGCTTGGGTGTCTGCTGGTATCATTCATCAACTAAGAAATAAAACAGCAACAAATAAGTAATTTTCTGAAGAGTAGTTGAGAGAAAAAAAAAAAAAAAGAACATGATCTTAGTTAAGAAACACGTCTTGAAGATGCTGTTAAAAATTCCAGATAGGATTTACCAGCACTTTCAGTTCTAGAATAGAATTTGTAAGGCATCATGAATGAGTTATAACAGAGAGAAAATAGGGACCATCAACAAATAGTAGGTAATTAAAGCTCTGAGATCGACTGCCTTATAGTTCTATCACATTCTATCATAATGTGAATGACTCTGTCTCACCATGAAAATATCATCTCTTTGAAAAAAGATTTTTCCAAGAACCTAGTATAGGCTGAACATGTCATTCATAATTATTATTTTTGCTGCAATGTGTGACATTATTTTATGTGTAATATAACTGAGTGATTTTCTTTTAGAAACATCTAATGATGATATAGCTACCAAATATCCTATTCAATTATTTTAAAATAAAAACTAGCAATGACAGAAGTGTGAGCTTTGGGAGACTAAAGAACTGTCTGTTAAAATAAATTATGGTTGCACCAAAGTTTTCATTGCAATATGGTATTTGGCTTGAGGATTATTCCCTCAATCTCTCACGTGTGAAATTGAACTTCTTATTTTGGTTTGTGTAAGTAAACCTGGAGCTCACACCTGAGCTCCAGACTGTTTGACTGCGGCAGTGGGGCTGTGACCCTTCCAGTCTTTCTCTGTATCTACATGTTATTTATTTGCCATGTGTTTAGTTATCCATGGAGGTAAGTAACAATTTATTTCTGTTATGGCTCTGAAGTTTCTAGTAGGTCTAAAATCCTATGCATAATTATATTTTGCCCATTCTCTTCAAGGCGAACATTACGAATAAGAAGGCTATTTTTAATACTGTAGAAAATATAAATGCACACCAAAAAAGGGAAAACATGATCACCAGAAGTCTTAACTCAGTTAAAGCCTTTAATATTCAAATCTTAAGATCATAGAATATAAGATAAAATAACTAGTAAGAAACATCCAGTTCAACCACGAATCAGATGTCTGAATTCCTCTGTAGCATTATAGTAAACATTTACAAGTTTTTGTACTTTGTTGTCCGCTGGAGTCATTTGGGGGTAGGAAAGTGTCATTGTCCTAGATCATACTTCAGCCACAGCACCTCCCTATTTTCTATAAATTGACTTGCTGTGTAAGTTTGCACTTAAATAAATGTTTCTGAATTTAAGGTTATCGGAGAAATAGCTGAATAGTGATGCTCATCTGAAAAACCCCGTTTTCCATGGACAGGTAACAGGTTCAGGGCTTTCTTCCTTACGATGAGGTGGAATCTTTCTCTTCCGGCTCCTCCCCACTGATCTTACTTCTATTCCTGAGGCCCTAAGGAACAACAGGCTGACTCCCTCCTCCTCATGGCAGGTTTGTTATTGTTGTTACCGCGTCAAAGCTGGAAGAGTTGTTGCTATGTTCCCCCACAGAATCAGCTTCCAGCTTATTTTCCTCAGGCTCCTCCTTTTTTCTTTCAGCTAGCACTTACTTGTCTTGTGTGGAAGTTATGGGAAGGGGGTGGATTTTATGTGGTGTATTTGCAATCTAGTTTCCCTATGACACTATTTCCCAGTTTTTTATCTGCTTAAATTTTCCCTAGTACATTATCTACACACAATAAGCTGACACTTTACATACGTATACACTTATGATACCACCCCCCAAACCAAGATATAGAGCAATTCTATCAATTCAGGTATTTCTTTGTGACTTTGGAGTCAAGATACATCTCCTTCCCTATGGGTAACCATTATTATGACTTCTATTACCTGTGCTGACACTTCATAGCAATGACATTACATAATTTGTCCTCATTCATGCCTGGTCCCTTTAGCTGAACATAATGTATGTAGTTTTTAAGTTTGCTTGAGATTATTAAAGTATGGTGCTTATGACAGTGAAAAGAGCAAAGTGAGTTCTGAAACATGCATGACAGTGGGTTAGCATGTCCTCTGCAGTGGGCGGGAGTCATCACTCAAATTTTGCAGTGGCGTAACATGAATATGTGAAACTGTGTAATTGTGAGGCTTGGTGGTATAAGGTAATAGGAAACATTAGGACCCAAACTAGAGAGGGGCTTGCCTCTAACCCCAGAAGATATTCAAAGGCAAGTTGAAAGATCAAGAAAAAGAAAAAAATGTAAATCGTAATGTGCTTCCCAACCCAAACAAAATCTGTCTCCTCCCATTAGACAGACTTTCCCTAGCTCTCTCTGTTCCAGGGAATCTAGGTCTCTTCTAATTTTTAGTAGCCATATCATACTTTCCCTACTGTTGAAACTGACCATCTAGTCCTGGATGATGTTGCTCAGTGGTTTGAGTGCCTGCCTGCAAAGCAAGGGGTCGCTGGTTCAGTTCCCAGTCAGGGCACATGCCTGGGTTTGGGCCAGGTCCCCAGTAGGGGATGTTTGAGGGGCAACCACACATTAATGTTTGTATCCCTCCCTTCTCTTCTCTCTCTAAAAATAAATAAAATCTTAAAAAAATAAAGGGAAGAAACTGACAGTCTAAAAAAGGACCAGTCACCAGGTAGTATGTAATTATCATAATAAATCGCCCAGTCCCTTATCTGAGTTTATCCAGTATTTTACATTTCTATGTTTTAGGATTATGTGACCTCTTCCTTTCACTGCCTATTACCTTGGTTTAGATCACAGAATTCTCATTAAACATCACATTTTGTTTTCCGTCTGATGAATTCAGCACTGTTAGGTGTAATAGATATGCAAATAACAGAAAGGATGGTATTGCATATCTTGCTTCCCTCCCTTACCTTCCCCCAGCAATCTTTGTTAAAAGCACAGCCTGAGCCACTATCCTCAAGAGACACTGTTTCTCAATAATTCTCCCTTCATACTGCATAAAAGCCCTCTGCAATGAACGTTGCATTACCAAGGATTTTCCACTATCCCTACTTACTGTGGTCTTCTTTGGGCCTGAAATCACTTGTTTCTTTGCTGAGAGATTCTAGTTTATGATTTACGGCAAAGCCTTTGATAACGTGTCTGCCAGATTTGCTGGTAAGTTTAATATCTGCAAGGATGGTCTCTTTTAATTCCTTTAATGTCCTGGTTTCTAAGTTCCCTGACCTTTCCATTCCATGTGACCATGACCTACAGTCTCCCTTAGCCACTCACCCTTATGACTATACTCTTAGAATAGACCTTGACACTATCTGTCACTGCAAACCGTGCGCAACCCCACTCTCAAGCATCCTACTCCTGCTTTCCAGGTCACTTCCTGAAGTCCACTGATTCCAATAATACTTGGGCCACAGCAAAACCTAGAATTCGTTGATCCTAACACTTTTTTATAATCCTTTCTCTAATGACGTCCCCACCCTCATATTTCCCTGTTCACATTCTTTCTGCCATCTCCATCATTATATATTTTTGTTCCATATACACTCAACCACTATATTCTTCTCTCAGTTAATATATTACCTTGACAGAACCCCAACACTGATTAAATCCAACTTTTGCTTACTCCGCACCTCTGTCAGTGCAGCTAAAAGTGGCAAGAGAAAACCTCACAACCATGTTGACAAGTCTCATTTTAAATTCATGATCACTTACCTTAAATGGGACATAAGTGTTGCCTGGCATTAAGCAATCACTATTTTGTTTTCCTTTACCACTATTTTATATCCTTTTTTTGCTGTACTTACTGTCAGGTCATGGACCTGCTCCTTCTTTCACTGAGTAAGTTAGGGAGATAAGTAAAGAATTTCCGCATGCTTTCACATGCCCCCACCTTCCTACCCCTCTACCCTGTCTTCTCTGTTCTCGCTGTATGCCCTGCACCTGTATATTCTCTGCTCTTGAGGCCAAGCCCTTCTCTTTAATCTCCTAAGGACATTGTATCTGCAAATCTATCCTCCCACCTTATTATAAATATTTTCTGCACCTACTGAAGGGCATCTAGTTTTGGTAACTAGATGAAAACAGCTGGTATAAATATTCATGTGTAGGTTTTTGTGTGGATGTAAATTTTAATCCCTTTGGTAAATACCAAAGAGCACAAATGTGGGATCACACGGTAAAACTGTCTTTCAAAGAAAGGGAAACTGCCAATTCTCTTTGAAAGTGGCTGCACCATTTTGCCTTCCCACCAGCAATGAGTGAGAGCTGCTGTAGTTCCACATTCTCTTTGGCATTTGGTGGAGTCAGTGCATTGAATTTTGGCCATTCTAATAATAGGTGAATAATTGTAGCTCATAGTTGTTTTAATTTGCAGTTCCTCAATGATATATGATGTTAAGCATATATGCATATACACACACACACTCCTTATTCTAACTTTATTTTTCTCCTTTGTACTTATGACTGTCAAATATACCATGTGTCAGACGTACGGATCATTTCACTTGTCGGATCCTTTAGATACTAAGTTCAAGAAGTTATGGGTTTGGCAGAGTTATTTTTTGAGCTATATCTTTAGCACCTAGAAAATCAATGTTTAGGCCCAACAGCCATACCGGAGGGAGCTCTGCTTCCCACAGTCTCCTCAATAAGCATTTGATCAAAATGACATCTTTAACAAGACAGACTTTTAAAAAGTACCAACTTGTTTAAGTTTACATTTCCCTTAATATGAGTCTTGACAAGTACAATTTTATGTTAGGAGTCAATGATATTTTAAGTGAATTGTCAAGTATTCATATTCTTTAAAAACACATTATTGATCTCTTTCTACTGATTTATATTGACTTTTATATTAAAGCTAGGCCTTCATATGCTATGAATTAGAAATATTTTATCTATTTGTCATTTGAATTATGTTAATACATAAAATTTTATCTTTTTAGTTGAATTGACCAGTGTATTTATTAGTTTTAGAAATCTAAAAATTCTTCCAATTTTTCTTCTTATATTTTATGGTGTATTTTTCAACAATTAAAAATCTGTTCCAGCCCTGGCTGGTGTAGCTCAGTGGATTGAGTGTGGGCCTGTGAACCAAAGCATCATGGTTTGATTTCCAGTCAGGGCACATGCCTGGGTTGCAGGCCAGTTCCCAGCAGGGAATGCATAAGAGGCAACCATACATTGATGTTTCTCTCCCTCTCTCCTTCCCTTCCCCTCTAAAAATAAATAAATAAAATCTTTTTAAAAATTTAAAAAAATATATGTTCTATTCTTATTTATTTTTATATGGGGTATAATGTTGGGATCCAAATTTATTTTTACTTTAGATTTCTATACAACTAGGATACTACCATTTATTCATTTTTTTCTCTACTTATTGGAAATATGACCTTTACCATCATCTCTGTGTATACTGGTTAATTTCCAAACTATAATTTCATTCATGAGTCAATGACACATTGTTTTAATTAATAAAGCCTTAAAATATGTTTTAATGTGCTGGACAGCAAATACTCACTCATCATTCATGCCCAACATTGTCAGAGGTATTTTAGCTAGTACATTTTTTGGAATGAGTTTAAGATTAGCTTGTCATATTTTAATAAACTAAAGGTACAAAGACTTAATGTTATTTAAGTTAAAATAGTAGGTGAAGAATTGTTTTGTATCCAATATTCTAAATAGAGCCTCCAAAAATATAAAAATATGGAAAGTGCTTACTCCGAGTCAATTGATCTGTTTTCTAATGCAGATTGAACATTTCCGTGCTATGTAATTTTGAGTAAGTCCTTAACCTCTTTGAGCTTCTTTTATCACCTGTGAAATGAGGGTAAAGTTTTAATAATCTCATCACACTGGCTGTTAGGAATAAATTAGATAATAAATCTCAGTAACTTGGCATATGGTACATAGTAAGCATCGGCTACCATTATTAGTAATACTTTGTGCTTCCATTTTCACAGAAAGGAAACGTGAATAAGGACATAATAGAAAAATACTGTAAGCTATCTATTTTTGCTGTTCGCATAAATCAATACAATATTATACAGTCGACCTTCATTATTTGTGGATTCCATTGTTACAAGTTCACCTACTCACCAAAGTGTATTTGTAGCCCCCAAATCAATACTCAGGGTGATTTTGCATCATGTGTGGTACAAATATGCCTTTGTGTATACGTGCTGTGGAAAATATGAACCACCCTTCTTCCTGGGGTGCAAAAACATGCTGTTCTACCTTCAGCTTTCATATCGTGAGCAAATGTCTTTTCTATGGCATATTTAATGCTGCTTTTGTGCACTGTTGTGCTTTTGCCTGGAGATTTTGTAGCTCTTGATGGCCCTCAAGTATAGTACTAAGGTGCCCTTTAGTCTTCCTAAGCACAGAGGGCTGCGTGCCTTATGGAGAAAATACCAGCATAAGATAAGATTCTTTCAGTTTGGTGTTTGCTGTTGGCTGTTGAATGTCAGTGAAAGAACAAAATGTATATCCAGAAAAAGGAAGAGGAAATTCAGTGACCTGTAGAGTCTGTACCCGAAAGTACTAAATTAATATGTATGGTGCAAGAGGAAGCTACGGAAAAGGTGAAAAAGTGGTAAAATGTGTAGATTGATGAGACAACTGGTAAGAAAAATAGTGTAATGCTGTCAAGCTGCAAATGTCAACAGTCAAGTGTCAAAATCAAGAAAAAGGTAAATTCTTCTCAGCAAGCATTGTATTACAAATGGTACATATGATTAATTATTTGTAAGAAATACACATTAAATATATGGGATAGGGTAAAGAAGTTTTAGAGTTGTTTGTGCAGAGAAGACATGCAGGTTATGATTACTACAATAGATTTATTAACTGTGTTTCACATACTCACAACTCTGAACCTACTTTTGACCACCTCTGTAGTATGTAAGGTATCTTTAAACAGAAACACATATTGATCAGTAATGGAAGTGTTGTGACCACAGAGGTTCACAGGAACCTAACCTTGTATTTGCCCGAGAGGCAATAGTTCAGTGCCCACTAATTCAGTGTTCACAGTAACTTTATACATAAGTAATAAGAGTAGTATGTACTTAAAACTTACAAACAATGCTCAGCAAGTGTTTAGGCCACTCAGAAGTTTCCTTACTTTGTATGACCTTTAACAACTCATGAGAGAAGACAACATAAAAGTTGGAAGTGCACTGTCTCACCATTGTATATCATACTCTAGTGATGCCGCACCTCAGCAGACGCCCTGCCTGCTTCCGAGTAAACAACAGCCAGGAAATCCGTCCATCCATTCTGTCTAAATACATCTTGAGACTCTTCTGTAAATTAGGCACTGTGTTGGGTACTTTGGATACAAATGTCAATTTGATGTGCTTTTTGATATTAAGAACTAGCAAAAATGTTACTATAGTTGATGGCAGGGAATTTCAGTGTAACCTACCTGTTTTTCATGACAGGAAGAAATCATTAACATTAGAAGCTGTCACAGGGAGCCACATTAACTATTGAGTTTCATAATAGTGCATGATTGAGGACATGTTTTATTTTATCATAGAAAGGTTAACTCCAATTAGAGATTAAGTTTGTATCTATCAATGGCTTTAAATTTTTAATTTATTTTACTTTAAAAGAATAATGTGTTGGTCTTTTTCCTGATTTTAAAGTAGTACAATGTTGAACATAGAAAATTCTTAAACATTGTGAAATATGGAGAGGGAAAGAATCACCAATAATGATTCACATATATTAATAAATATTATACGAGTAATACCATGCAGTATTTACCTTCCTCTGGGTCCCTTAGCATGATGTCCTCAAGTTCTATCCATGTCATGACAAGTGGAAATGGATTTCTTTTTACTTATGGCTGAATAACACCCCATTGCATGTATGGATGTATGTATTCATGTACAGTACTTCTTCTTTATGCATTCATCCATTGATGGGCACCTAGATTGTTTTCATATCTAGACTACTGTCAACAATGCTGCAATGAACAAGAGAGTGTATATGTCTCATTGAGATCCTCTTTTCACTTCCTTTGGATATATACCATGAATTGAGATTGTTGGATCATATAGTAGTTCCATTTTTAATTTTTTGAAGAATCTCCATATTGTTTTTTTTTCTTTTTTACCAATTTACATTCCAAGCAACAGTGAATGCATCAAGGTCCCCTTTTCTCCATATCCTTGCCAACACTTGTCATCTCTTGTTGATGATAGCTATTCTAACAGGTGTGGGGCAATATTTCATTGTGATTTTGATTTGTATTTCCCAAATGATTAGTGATCTTGGACACCTTTTTATGTGCCTGTTGGATACCTGTCTATCTTCTTCGGAAAAATATCTATTCCATTCCTCTGCCCATATTTTTAACATATATTTGAATAATAACCCCTTATCAGGTACATAATTTGCAAACATGTTTTTCTCATTTCACAGGCTGCCTTTATATGGTTTCATTTGCGATGCACAAGCCTCTTAGCTTGATGTTGATTTCTCATTTAATTTTGCTTTTGTTCCCTTCTTTTTGGTGTCGGGTAAAAAAAAAGTCATTGCTAAGACTAGTGTGAAGGAGCTCGTCTTTGTTTTTTCCTGAGTTTCATTGTTTCAAGTTTTAAATTTAAGTCACTGATCAGTTTTTTGTTTTTTTTTTTTTCACTTTCGAGTACATAGATCACTTTGGCAGCTATGCGAAAGCAGGTTTTAGAAGGACAAAACCTGCTACAAGGCTGGCCCAGTAATCGGGACAAGAAACAGTATGAGACAATCACCTAATTAAGAAGTGGTAGGGGAGATGGTGAAGGAGAGAGAGACATGTGAGAACTACTTTATGCAAATGAAAGTCTTGAAGACTAACACACTTTATGAGTGCTTGAGTGTGATTTGTGAAATGCTAAATGATTGTTTAGGTTTATGACTTCTCAGCTCAAACAGTCGTTTCTTCTTTAAGTGATCTAACAGTCTACATTCCCTGAGAAGACAAACTGGAGAAAACACTACTTGTCAGCCCCAATGTTGACAGTATAAACAGTGCCCTATTTATTGTGCTACTTCACGTTTCCCTTGTTTTCAACTCTGTTGCTACCAGTAATTATGTGAGGTAAGACTGTGGCTGTGGCGCTGACACACTGTCTGGAAACTTGAAGAAGTGCAAATGACTTTTTGTAAATTGGTTGTTTTGGAGCTGGAAAGTCTGTTTTGAAGTTGAGAAATCTATTTTACAACATGTGGTTTGCAACGTTGTAAACCATATGTTGTAAAATAGTGATATATTTATGCCTTTAGACCTTGCTGTTTCTGGGGAAAAAGACTAAGAACAGTACCTATGGCTATAATAATTTTTGCAAAGTTGCTGTGCAATGGTATTAGTTGGATGCCTAGAAGAAAAACAATAATAGAAAACCTTGTTGAAAAGGTATGAAAAAGAAAGTACTAATCTAGTAAACTCTTCGACATAATTTTCAGCTAGCTAGAGAAATTAGGCAGGAAAAAACTCTTCCCTTCAATCCTACCTAATCCACTCACATCAGCAAATCAGATCTTTAATAGCTTCTACGTACTTCTGAACATATTTATTAAGAGGGTCTTGGAACAAAAAATGAAGTAAGGGCACTAGCAATCCATCTTCTTAACCTTTATTCTTGTTCCCAAGCCAGGATACTCTTGACGTCCTAGAGTCTGATTTCAAGATAAACACAGTTGAAAACTGAGCCATGGCTATAACTCTGCCATTGGGCCACCAATTTAGGAAAAAGCCACCGAGTCGAGTCAGTCAGAAAACATCACCCAAATGAGCAGTGTGTAAACCAAAGAAGCCCCAGCCTGTGAACAGGGAACAATTTCCTCATAAAAATGATTGTCTCCCTTGAGATACTCAAAGTCGGAACCTCCTGTTCACTGGTTCCTCTCCACTGAAGTAGCAACAACCATAGCTGGAGCTCATTTTAATTGGGTCATTTATGTCTAAGGCGAGCACATTAAAATAATGTTTCTATTTCTAAGTAGTTTAAATGATTTATCTTGCCTAGTGACTTTAAATGTAGTAACACATGAATTAAAATAAAAGAAAATCTACAGATAAGAGCAAAATTTTATCACATTATTTATTCAAAATAATACATTCTAAATCTAAAAACATTTGAGTATCTCTGTTTCACACTTGCCATAGAAATAAAATATCTTTTTAAGAAACCAAATCATAAACTCACACACACTCATTGGCATAAAGATGTTTTTGTAGGACAGAATATAAATGAAATAGATAAAACTGGAAAGATGACATTTTTGTTCTTCTACAGGCCTCTGTCTGTCTAGAAAGATTGTCTTATGAAATAAACACCTTTTCTTTCCTAAAAGGCTTGTGGTTCACTGATTTCTTGAGCTGTCCCTACTTCCTTTCTTTCCCCCTTTATGAAATAAAATAAGTTTTGCTAAGAGCTAAATGTACCTAGTTCCTTATTCTTTACTTAGTAAAGTATAAATTATTTGAAAGCATGGGTATGTTTTCTGTTTTTAAAAAATTTTATTGAATTTATTGGGGT